>PVIH01015852.1:0-47925 GCA_004025045.1 Sigmodon hispidus
ACCTTAGAGATCAGTCCTCTATCACTTGTAGGGTTGGTGAAAATCTTTTCCCATTCTGTAGGCTGGCGTTTTGTCCTATTGACAGTGTCCTTGGCTTTGCAGAAGCTTCCTAGCTTCAGGAGATCCCACTTATTGATTGTTGGTCTTAGTGCCTGTGCCACTGGTGTTATATTTAGGAAGTGGTGGCCTGTGCCAATTTCTAGAAGTGTATTTCCCACTTTCTTTTCTATCAAGTTGAAAGTGGTTGGGTTTAAGTTGAGGTCTTTGATCCACTTGGATTTGAGTTTTGTGCAGGGTGACAGGCTTGGATCTATTTGCATTTTTCTGCACACTTCCATCCAGCTATGCCAACACCATTTGTTAAATATACTATCTTTTTTCCATTAAATGTTTTGGGCCTCTTTGTCAAAGATCAGGTTTTCATTGGTTTTTGGGTTAATGTCTGGATCCTCAATTCTATTCCCACAATTTTTCATATGTTAAACCAGCCCTGCATTTCTGGGATGAAGCCTTCTTGGTCCTGGTGGATGATATCTTTTTTACATTGTTGTATACGGTTTGCCAAAATTTTGTTGAGAATTTTTGCATCAATATTCATGAGGGAAATTGATCTGTAATTCTTCTTCTTTGTTGTGTCTTTGAGTGGTTTGGGTATTAGGGTGATTGTGGCCTCATAAAAGGAATTTGGCAATATTCCTTCAGTTTCTACTGTGTGAAATAGTTTGAGGAGTAAAGGTAGTAATTCTTCTTTGAATGTCTGGTAGAATTCGGCACTAAAACCATGTGGGCCTGGGCTTTTATTTTTGGGGAGGTTTTTAATGACAGCTTCAATTTCCTTAAGGGTTATAGGCCTGTTTAGGTAATTAATGTGATCTTCATTTAATTTTGGTAGATGGTACCTGTCCAGAAAGCTGTCTATTTCCTCTAGCTTTTCCATTTTTGTGGAATACAGATTTTCAAAGTATGATCTGATAATTCTCTGTATTTCCTGGGGGTCTGTTGTTAGCATCATAACATCTTTTAGACTCCTTTTTTCTCTGTTGAGTCTCTGTCTGGTTGACCTATCCAGGGTTGAAAGTGGGGTATTGAAGTCTCCTACTATTAGGTTGTAAGAATTGAAGTGAGATTTGAGCTTTAGCAGTGTTTCTTTTACATAAGTAGGTGCCCTTATATTAGGGGCATAAATATTCAAGATTGTAATTTCCTCTTGACCAATTTTTCCTTTGATGCATAAGTAGTGACCATCTTTGTCCCTTTTTATTGCTTTTAGCTTAAAGTCTACTTTGTTAGATATTAGGATTGTGATCCCCACTTGTTTCTTAGGACCATTTGACTGGAAAATCTTTTCTGATCCCTTTATTCTAAGCCTGTGTCTGTTCTTGCAGTTGAGGTGTGTTTCTTAAAGGCAACAGAAGGATGGCTTCTGTTGTTGTATCCATCTTGTTAGTGTGTGATGTTTTATAGGCAAGTTGAGTTCATTGATATTAAGGGAAATTAGTGACCATTGATTGATATTTCTTGCCATTTTTGGTGGTAACTTGCTTATATTTCCTTTCTCTGGAGTATTCTTCTGTGGAATTATTGATTGTGATTTTATGTGTATATCTGGGGTCATTAGGTTGGAATGTTCCCTCTAAAACCCTCTGTAGTGCTGGATTGGTACATAGATATTCTTTCAGTTTAACTTTGTCATGAAATATCTTGTTTACTCCATCTATGGTGATTGATAATTTTGCATGGTATAGTATTCTGGTTTGGCAGCCATGCACTTTTAGAGTCTGTATAAATTCTGACCAAGCCCTTCTAGCTTTCATTGTTTCCATGTCAGGCATTATTCTGATGGGTCTGCCTTCATATGTAAGTTGGCCCTTTTCTTTTGCAGCTCTTAAATTTTTTTCTTTGTTCTGTATGTTTTGTCACTTGATTATAATGTGGCACACCGACTTTTTTGGGTGGTCACATCTATTTGGTGTTCTGTAAGCTTCTTGTATCTTTATAGGCATTTCCTTCTTCAGGTTACGGAAGTTTTCTTCTATGATTTTATTGAAGACATTATCTGTGCCTTTGAGCTGTTATTCTTCTCCTTCTATTCCTATTATTCTCAATGGTGTCCTTTTCACCATTTCAAGGCCTTTTCATGGTGTCCCAAATTTCTTGAACATTTTGAGTTATGGCTTTTTTAGTTTTACTATTTTCTTTGATATATCCATTTGAGCTACTGAATCTTCCACTTAACCCTAACCCTAACCCTAACCCTAACCTTAACCCACTTCAGAGATTCTATCTTCCATCTCTTGAACTCTGTTTGTTATGCTTGGATCTGTGGTTCCTGCTTTTTTCTTCAGATTTTCTATTTCCATCTTTTCCTCATTTTGTGCCTTTTTTATTGCTTCTATTTCAGCTTTTAGTTCCTTGCATGTTTCTTTCATAGATTTGTTCATCTCTTCCAATTTTTTTGTTTGTATTTTCTTCTATTTCTTTAAGGCTGTTTTTCATATCTTCTTTGAGAGCTTTGATGATCATCAAAAAGCAATTTTTGGTGATGCTTCCTTCTGTTTCCTCTTCATTGCTCAGTTCAGGTCTTGTATTTGTAGGATCACCACTTTCTTCTGGAGTTACTTTGTTGTCCTTTATATTATTATGTAAGTTTTTGCACTGGCATCTGCCCATGGTTTCAGTGCTTCACCATTAGGTGGCTCCTGGTCAGTTGTGGCACTCGGCCTTGTGTGCCTCCTGTCACCTTTTTAGGCGGGGTCTGTGTCTGTCCTACAGGGTCCCTAGTCCTTATCTGATTGCCTAGTTGGAGGTGGGTAGCCATGCAAATTCCCTCAGCAGCAGCTTGTGTGACCGTGACAGGCAGAGTTTATCTCTGCCTGCTCCAGAGTGCTCTGGGACATGCTCTGCAGACAGCATCTGATCCTGGAACCTGAACCGGAACCAACAGGAGCTCAAGTGTCCTCTATAAATATTTTTTAAAGAAAGAAATGAAAGAAATGTTGGAAACTACAGCTACAATCTAGTGGCCTAGGGTCTGTGATAAAGAATCCACTAGTCCCCAGAAGCTTAAGTGTTTATTATATACATTTATCAAGGACAAAGTTTATTACATACAGGTAAGCAAGTAGGTGGAATTAGTGTAGAACTAACACAAAGAGGCTGGGGCTTCACTAATCTCAGTAGAAACAGTCTATATTAGGCTAGGTTTCAGGTCATAGAACATTCTTTAGGAGATGGCTATGGTGGATTCTTTTTGCACATACTGTCAACATTCACACTCAGATGCAAGATAGTTTTGCTCTGCATCTGAATTTCAAACAAGAAAGGCCTTGCCACTTCTATGGTCTTGGGTATTGGTTTGTGACATAGCTGTACCTATGCTAAACAATGCACATTCATTCACTAAGAACTCTAGTATCTCCCTGCACCCTTGAAAGTCTGGTGTAATTAAGCTGCTTAGTCAATCACATAGTACTGATAGACGGATATTATTTGGTAGGGTATTCTTTAATGGCTTTGAAATACACTGGTTTGCTTGGTTTCTTGATTCATGCAAGATTAACTAATTATTGGTTAAAATGTATTTTAGAATCAGGAACTTTGATGCTTTTATTATCATTCTTCTTAGAGAGAAGACGTATTTATGCTTGTATAATTCCCACTGAGCTTTTGAACCATTTTTCTATTGCTACTTAAAATTCTATTGGGATTTTGGCCAAGATTGCGTAAATCTATAAATTACTTTGAGTAATGTCTTAAAATGTTTTCTGATCGATTCATATGGAATCCTGTGTCTCAGTATATACTATAATTTTATTTTATCAAGCTTACCTGTACAATATCTTTTTGGTTATATATTATAATTAATTTTCTCATAGTAATGAGAAACAAAAGTAAAATTCTTCTACACAATTTACATAAAATAAACACAAAATAAAAACAATATATTGCTAATATTTATCTGTTATTTCAACTATTTCAGATAAAAAATCAGTAAACTAATGAGAACAAATCCCATTGCCTCAGGTACACTAGGCAAGTTCTTTGCCAATTACATCTTCCTCCAACCACAGAAATCTTCTAACAGAAGATATAATAAAATGTATAATGCAATATATAAAATCCTGGCATTAGTCAAGACTCTCTAACAAACTAGAAATACTAGAATGAATATATATTTTTTAAAAGCATTAATTAGATTGGTCTTAGATAATTCAAGAGAGACTCTAACACCA
Source organism: Sigmodon hispidus (assembly GCA_004025045.1). Classification (NCBI taxonomy): domain Eukaryota; kingdom Metazoa; phylum Chordata; class Mammalia; order Rodentia; family Cricetidae; genus Sigmodon; species Sigmodon hispidus. The sequence continues at coordinate 4,233 of PVIH01015852.1, forward strand.
GCTATCTGTACACAGGAGAGCTGTGATATCCGGTGTTTCTCAATCCACGAGGCTGGAGACCTCTCCAACCACTAGATTGCAAAGATGATCTAAGGGATTCCTTTAAAGCCAAGAGTCTTCATCTACATTTTTTTGCCTTTATTTTTTTATACTTTTTTTATTTAAATAAGGAGAGTTCTTTCATATGGAAAGAGCTAGTACAATCATATATTTGAAAGGAGAAACAACAGGGACTGAACTGGAGGGAAGGGAGGTGAATTCATCATTCCATTTCCCATCCAAGGTAAGAGGTTCCCCAAACCACGTCTAAACAAGCTGCACAGTACACCTTTAGCATCGCCTGCCCTCTCAAATATCTGGTCTAGGAAAGGCCAAAAAAAAAAAAAAAAAAAAAAAAAAAAAAAAAAAAAAAAAAAAAAAAAAAAAAAAAAAAAAAAAAAAAGAAAGAAAAAAGAAAAAAAAATCCTTCAAAAACAAAATCCCCCAAATCCTTTTCTACAGAAGGTAGGTTGAAAGCTGAAGAGGGCACAGGACTCCTTTCAACAACTGAGGATCCTGTACAGAGCCTTCCCAGGAAGCGCTGCTCTGGGACTGTGACATGCCAAAGATGGAGGAGCCTAGTTGCAGGTCTGAAGCCAGTGAAAGCTGCAGGTGTTGTGTGCCTGGAAGGTCACCAGCCAGAGCTGATGGTCCTAGTGGAGAACACAGCTAGGTGACAGCACTCACTCCGAACACTGCACCACTCTGTTCCACATGACCTAACTTGTCTTAGAGCCACTTCGCAAAGAAACCTGGCTTTCTGAAAACACAACAGAAGACACTCAACAAGCCCTCTAACCAGGACAAAATGGACCTGGATACCTGGCAGATGGGAGACCCAATGGATGTGTGTGTGTGTGTGTGTGTGTGTGTGTGTGTGTGTGTGTGTGTGTGTGTGTGTGTTGGGGGGTGCTTGGCCAAAGTTGCCTCATGGCCTCAGCAGGCACAGTCTTGTGCCCTGGGCTCTGAGTGTCAATCATGACTTCATCACTGACTATATGGATGGTAGTTTCAGAAGGCAGGAGAGCAATGCCCATCCTGCCATGACATCCTAGTATCTCTAGCAGCAACACAGCCGTGGATTTTTGAATGAACCAGCTTTTCAGAATATATAATGCAATCAATCATCTTTAGTTTTTCTCCCCTCATGGAATCTAGACCCAGAAGTAGTCTATGAGCTCTGGCATCTACATTTAAAAAGCCAAAGAATCTTCCTTTAGTGTCAGCAAAGGATGGCTGCAGCAGTAGCTGCCACAGGATAGATGTACTCACTAGCAAGAAAACAAGGCAAGCAGGTAAAAAGTAACAGTTTTTCAACTGGACCACCTTGCATTCTTGCCACTGCTAGAAAGTATCACCCAGTTTGCATGAGGCTCGGGCTCCTCACACAAACTTCCCAGAAAATTTCCTTACAGAAAACCCAGAAGTATCTCATAAATTCACTGAAGAGAATAGCCAGCCCTAACTGTCACAGCTCCTAATTTCTTTGTTCATTCGACAATGCTATAAAACAGTAATGATAAAGTAAAAATAAGATGTCTATACTAGTCATACTTATTTACTATATATGCATATATTATTTTGAAACTATATGTTATTCCTAAATTAAAACAACATAAGGAAACTAAGGGCATATATTTCTTAGTATTTTATGTAATCTATAAACCTAAGTATATGCTTTACATATTATTTATACTGTATTTTCATATCATTGCCTTTTAACTTTCCAACAGTTTTTAACTGTTTGGAAAACAGATTTATTTTATGTCTAAAATTCTTTGAAAGAATATATAAATACCACAACAGATATGATAGCTTCTGTAGGACAAAATCACATCATAAAAAATTTTAAAAGATATATAAATATTATAAGTGAACATTGCTTACATTATAAGATATAATTTCTCACTAATCAAAATGACTTATTAATTTTAAAGTTATCATTACAGTATTCCTCTGTGAGGAATATTTTGTTTGTGATTTTAAATCACTGTCATGCTTCATATGAAAGGTAATATTTTTCTTCTGTCAAAATTGTGAGAACCCAAGACCATAAAGACAAAATGTATAGATTTAAGTTCATAATTACCCATTACAATAATGTTTTACTTAGCTTTGTGGACACTATTACTTTCATTTGGACAATAGTTTCTTTCTGGCATAGCTGTTTCTATAGACAACACATGCTTAAACATTCATTATTTGTTAATTTGTTTATTGCCTTTTTTCCTGTAAAGCTTAAAGAAATATGCTGATGTAGAGGGAATATTGGATATGGTCATTTTTGATTTTCTAACTGACTAATGCATCTCTATGAATCCATATTGTCTGAATTAATTGAAAGAATAAAATAATTGTCATTTGTGCCATTTAAATTTTAAAATATAGTCTATAGAACAAGTTGAAATTATTTGATACAGTCAAAGCCATTATATTGTAATGAATATTATCAAGCTATATCTAAATGTATTTACCAACATTTCGAGGATAGTTAATTAGATTTCAAAGGACACTGATTTATTATTACTGAATTCTTTGTAGATTATATAAATACCAATTGAATGTACAGTGTTTGGATGAAACAGATAAATTTCCTAGAACTCATAAATGCATTTATTTATAAATGTAAAGTATCGATTTTAGAAACATTCAGTTGACAAAAGAGCTATATTTGCCAAAGGATTATAAAACCACCCAGAACATTACATATATTGCAAATATATCTTTTAGTACAAGTGTCATATACTTTGATTTCTTCTATAATACCATTTTTATATTTTCTATAATAATAGATGTGTCATTGCACTTACATCTAACTCAACTTTTCATTACTAAGTAAAGAAGATTGATATTGCATAGTGTTCTCTTTAGACTTAACTCTCTATAGTCTTAACACAATACAAGTTTGTTATTGAGCCTGAAACTCTGGTCCTTATTTGAGAATAAGAAACTTATGCTGTGCCAATGCTTTAGAGGTAACCCAGGAGAACAGACAATAGAACTGTAGAAACAGATCAGATTCAGGCTGATAATCTAATGGTTACCTAAATTTTATAGAAAATTTATAGTAAATTTTATAGAAAATTATCTTATAGATGCAAATAAAAACAGGCATTGATTCTGAAATAACTGTATTTTTTGTTTTTGAGACTATGAGGAAAAACAGTTATCCCTAGGGAAGAGAATACTAATTGTTATCCAATACCAAATAGATGTAGTTACATTTTATCAGAATTTTTCTGTTTTTAAAAAATCAAGTTTTTATAATTATCTTATGACAAACATTTAGTTTTGTATATGAACTACTTATGGGAATGAAAATGGGTTAGAAATGCCTGGAGGAATGTATACAGAAACAAAAGGCTGTTGGTGGGTGATCTTAGGAATACCTAAGAGGCTGAGGAAAATTTAGAAATGGCAACACATGGTTCAAACCTAGTGGAAAAGTTGATGAAAGCCAGTTTGTCTCATTATTTATAGAAATACCACCTGCTCTTAACTACATTAAATGTTTAAGTTGTTTTTTTACAAATGGCATCATGTGTCATGTTTCTCCATATGCTTCTTAGCAGGTATATAGAGCTGCTAATAGTTGTTTAGGCAGACACAGCACTGTGATGTGATTCATCATCAAGTGCAAGTCCTGGGCACCTTCCATAACTTCTTACTTTAAATCAGGGTGCCACTGCACTTGTTATAGAATGCTAGAATAGAATTAGAAATTCATAGTTAACTGAAGACATAAACATAACATGAATTTCTACAACCATAAGTAGTTGAAACCGACAAAGGATTAAACCTCTGTATGAGAATAATTTCAGAAACAGATGGCTCTACACAACTTCCAGAGCCCTTCAGTTTTCTTTTATCATGAATAAAATACTTTCTAGAATTAGTAAAACAAAAGATCACAGCTGTTTCCACAGTACGTATTTTTAAAAAGGATGCTGAATAGGCTTTAAGTGATGGGACATAGTTTTTAAAAATTCTCATATGTCATTGATGTCATCACTGAGTATAATTATGTCCCAAAGATCAGGTACCAAGTGTTGTGTCTACACAGATGAATTATCATAGAAGAATGAGGCCAAGTCCTCAAATATTTTCAGGAAACTGAGATTCATTCTGACATGAAAAGAAGCATAAAGCACATGGGTATAATTCAAATTAAAATTAACTGCTGTTATCCAAAACAAAACAAAAACTACTGTTTTGTAGAACTTTTGATTAGGTCCCTGTTAAATTATTTATAGAAATTTGTAAGGATAGTTAATGTTCTGTCTGAACTACAAAACTAAGTCTGTTTAATCAGTCTACCAGGTAGATTGCTCTCCACATTTTGAACATAATTTTAATGGGTGGATATGTTCTAGTGGTTACATCAGAAATGTACTTTTTCCTTTCTTGTTACAGAGGATCATGAAACTAAAAATTATATATTTTATCTTTTATAACTATACCACTTGGCCCAATGCTAAATGTGATTTTTATCATTAACCAATGAATAAATAATTAATGGAATCAATAATATATGAAATATTATATTAGGTTTCTGATTCAAACATACACATAAGGATAACCATGGGAATAATAAGATACATTATAAATCCAAAGTCAAGTCTTTATTTTTAATCTCAACCTTGTAAAACTGAGGGAAATAAAGAATAGTTTAAATCTGATTTTTAAAATTTAATAAATGAAATAAAAATCAATGCATCTATTTTATGTGAAAATGGTTTCATGATTTTGAGACTAAAAGTGTGAATACATGTGTATGTGTGCACGTGTACACACACACACACACACACACACACACACACACACGTCTCAATAAACTGAACTTCAAAAATTTCAAACATTTATATATCAAGAAAATGAAAGGATAACTTACGGCATTTGAGAAGATTCTTAAAGACCATGTTTGTTGACAGCTTCAGACATGTATAAATGCATTTTATACTTTCTTAAGCCTTGTTATCTGTCTCATTCTCTTTTCTTTTTTCTCTGAAACATTTTTTTTCTTACAAGCCTCATTCAGAGCTAAATGTTTTTGTATGAACCACTGTCACTAAGCTTCGATTCGTGGCCTGGGTGAGAGTGAGCAGGAGGTTTCTTACAGTAGAGTGGACAGTATATCAGTGGTCACTCATAAACTAAAGAAAGTGACATATCTTCCCTCAGCCACTATTAACAGTTAATACGTCCCATGAAAGGGGTGGCTCTTCATGAGCCTTTCCATTTCCAAATAAAATATTTTGAAGTTCCCAATCTTGTACAGTAACCACAGCTTCAGTGACTTCATGACACCGTAGTCCTGTGGAGTCTAGAAGAAGACACTGTTTCCAGCTCCTCTTACCAATCTCTGGCACATAAAGTTTTTCCCACCATTCCTTTGTGATGTTCTCTAGGCCTTTGGGGCACAATTTTCAATTTAGGGCTAAGACTTCCACAATTCTTAGTGCATTTTAAACAGTTCTCTTTGGTAACTATTGCCCAAGCAAAAGGAATATTTTTCTAATGAATGCTGGGGAATTAACTAATTGATAGTTGTTACGATAAGTCTATAGAAGGCAGTTTGATATCCCCATTTTAAAAAACAATAATAGTATGTATTTTCAAGCATCTATGACATTTGCCACCAAAGATTCTTGGTCAGGTTTATGGTCCCGGACATGAATTCTCGCCTATAGATTGGCCTTGAATCCAAGCAGAAACCCACTTTGCACCAGCGAGATGATTTTTCAAATAGAATATCACTGTAACTAACAGTGTTCACAACTGGGTAATACTGTTAATAACTTTTCTTCTTCAGCATCCTGCAAAGCACCTTCTAGAACTATAAAAGCCAGCAGAAAGGAAGCTTCCATGTCTGTAGCAGTTGAAATACTTATGTCATATGACAGCAATAGGATCTCACAAAAAGTAATATAAAATTGTAGAGAAGATACCATAGGTCTTGTTTTTCTATTAAGATATTATTTCCTACTGATACTACTTTTACATTTTGTATTTGACACATTATGACTCATAGTTGGGAAGTTAATTTTGATTCCACCCCAAAGGAAAAGTTTCTCAAAAATAAAATAAAGTTGTTCAAGGAGAGAGTTTCAAGTTGATTAAGCATTTATTTAAGTATTCTGAATCACTGATAGCCACAGCATTCCTCAAATATGTATAATGGAAAGAATAATCAAGTCAACCCAGCAGGTGAGCTTGTCAGAGAAAGCAAAAGCCCAGGCAAATTTTATGGTTTCTTCCACCTATGTAAATGACAGAGACTACTAAATATATAAAAACAAAGAAACTTACAACTTAGCAGCTCACAAGCACTTTTGGAAATTTATAATTGTATGACATATAACATCTAATGTGTTGTAAGAAAATACTCTTTAGAAATCAAATTATCATCAAATTCTGTTTTATCATGGTCATATAATATCACAAATATATAAATAAGTTATTTTTATAATATATAGGAAGGAGACTTGCGATTACTTATTTCATTTAAATATATACATGAAATATAGTATAATGAAGAATACCTTCTAAAACTGAAAGAACAAACAATGTTTAGTTTAGGGACAAAATCATAATTAACTGGTTTATCCACTGTGATAATTATGATATCAGACATAGGAAAAAATTATTCTTTTAGCCTGAAATTTGTTTTCTTTTAATTTTCTAATTTGAAAGTTAATTGGACAATACAACTATTAAAATGTTGACAGTTGCCTTTCTATCCACTCCTTTCATCCATTCTTTGTAGTATCCTTTTTTTCTTTTTATTAGTAGTACTATTATTATGAACAAAGAAGTCACACTTTCTATCCTTGTATATCCTTATTCAAGGTCCCTTCCCCCTCCCGCCACATCAGGTCATTCTTTCTTCTCCACAACTCCCCATTCCCTCCCTGGGCAGGGAGCAGACAGTCCTATGGTCCCACTGACTCAATATTGCTTAGTTCAGTCTCTACTCCTGGCAGATCCAGTTTTCTCCCCCCTCCCTCCTTTTTCATTGGGACTGCCGACCTGCAAATGATGACACAGACTTATGATTATTATAAGTTTAGCCTTTAGTTTAGGCCTGTCTCAATTTGCTCTTATAACTTAAATCAACCTAGTTATATTAATTTACATTCTGCCCCATGACATTTACTCTCTTCCATCATTTACCTCTTGTTTACTCTCAGAGTTCTTGCTCTGCCTGGAATTTCCACTTATACCTCCTGCCTAGCTATTGACCCTTCAGCTTTTTATTACCCAAATCACAGTAATACATCTTCACATAGTGCACAAATATCACTCAACAGTTTCTAGCTCATAATTGTTCACTTTGGAATTGCTTCAATGTAGTATATGAAATATGATCCACAAGTGTATGGATGCCTGCTATTACTGTTCTCACATCTTCTCTTCTTAAGCTTCCTATTTTCTCTCTTCCACAGGACCTTTCTGTAGCATCTTTTTGGAGATACCATGTGTTCCTTCACTTGCTGGAATTGTGGAATTGAAACTTTCACGTAGAATTCACTGCTAACCCCAAGCTTCTCCAATGAAGCCATACTGTTCATACACTAACATGCCTTCCTCCAATGCACATGATTCAGTTTGTAGTTATATTTTATTTGTATTGTTATCATCCTAATCTTGTCTTCTAAAATCACACTATTAGTATGATCCTGTGCTTGCCTGGTTATGGACTAGTATTTTACACATTTTATCCTAGGCTTGCTTTTTAATGTCTACTGGTAAATACACTGATGAATGATCAATTAAAATACAGTTGTTCCCTGATACCTACCTATTTTGTAAGCTAATAGATGGATTATTGTTTCTATGCAGAAATTATTGAGAATGAATAAAAATCCTGCTACCAGAACATCATCTTAATAAAAAGTGAAAAATAGAGAGAATATTAAGCATTGGGAGTATAAATACTTTTATCTACTACTTCTAAAATTTCAGATTGAAAACTTTCTCATTAAGATGGTACAGGTAATGATCCATAACATATGGCAAAAAATGAAACTAGTGGCCAACATAGGAGTGAGTTACATTGTATTTCAATAGGAGGAACAAGAAAATTCAATAGGAGGAACAAGATCTTGTAAATTTTATTTTTTTTCTTATAAGTTTCAAATGTTTTCTTTTCTTTTCCCTCTTTAAAATCTTGTCTCTATTTATTGTGTTGAATCCAGTGTTCTAACTTCCCGGAAGAAATACACTGCAAGCTAACAGGAGCATTGAGAGCATTGCTTTGAAGAAACTATTGACATCTTACCTGTTCAATGGTTCATTTTCCTCTTTGCCTCTAAGCACATTAGATCTAGCCTGCTTAGAACTGTTGATTTAAATGGCTTTCAAGATAGTTACATCATGTGGTGATTATTACTTTTATTTTGAGGTGAAAATGTGACTTAATTAAATTAGCTGCCCTTCTCACCCTTTTTTCATATATTTGTTAATGGACATAGATGGTTTGCATCAATCCACCTGATAGCATAGTGTCTAGTATAATGACTCTCTTTAAAAGATATAGTAATGGTGTGCAGATGATACAGGCAGGGCATAATGAGACAAAAGCTGAGTGAGAGTGCTAAAACTACAAATGATTACAACATGGAGGTCAGAAAAAGGTAGCCTACACTATACTAGGTTTTTGCTGTTGTTGTATTTTGGTTTTTTTCAAGTGATTTGTTTTTCTGGGTAGAATGTTCTTGACTATTTGACTAAATCTTGTTGAAATACGTAAAATGTTCTTTTTTTGAATGCTCTTTCTAAGACCAAGAGTTAAAAGCATCAGTGATGACTTTAAATTTCCAGAATTGTTAGAAAAAGGAACCTGAATTCAGGACTGCACTTTTCATTTTTTTAGGCCAATTCTAGTCAAAACACAACTGAAAAGTTTTTATTCATTGTCTTCCAGACAAATAAATGCTTCACTTTCTTTCACTTCTTTCCTCACAGTGGGAAAAACATCACACACATGTATATAGTGAGAATGTAGAAAAAGAATGTGCAAATATGATTTTTACAAGTTATACTTCTAAAAGGCTTTTATTTTTTTAGAAGCTGTGCGAATATATTACGTAGATATTTCAGAGTCAATTCTATGTTTGAAAATCCATAGACATCAAAGACAAATGTTTGTCCAGGCCACGTGACCTGTGTCCAGAAAGAGTGAGAGGCTGGAGAATCCTTCCCCAGCAATCACAGGGGACCCAGAGCTGATCGCCAGGCCCTACCTTCAAGACAAGTTGCTTCATCATAGAGGGATGTCTCTAAAGACCATGTGACCTGTGTTCAAAGACCAGAAAGAGGAGTCTCTTCAAACTGCTCAACCCAGTGCCCACAGCAGAGTGAGAGAAAGGTGTCTCTCCAGACAATGTGACCCTGTGGTGTGATCAGAGTAAGCGATCTTGCAGTCTCCATGTTCAGAGCAGACAAGAGACACAAAAACCCTGTAACCACAACTGACTGAAATATGACTCAGACCTGCCTAAGAGTAAGCCAAGGAAGCAATGGGCAGACGCCAGTAGAAGAATACATAAAACAATATAAAAAGCAGCAAGACTCTACCAGAAGAAGCTGGTGGCTCTACAACTCCAAGACCTGAACAGAGCAATGAAGAGGAAACAGAAGAGAATAACATTAAAAATGTTTTATGAAAATTAGAGAAGCCTTAAAAGAGTAAATGAAAAAATTCCCTTAAAGAAACAAAAGAGAATAAAAATTAAAAAATTGAAAGAAATGAACAAATCCTTGAAAGAAAAGCATGAAAGAGAAAACCAACAAGTATCAAGGCTTAGATCCATCAGAATAACCCCCAAATATTAAATAGAAACAATGAAAGCAAGAAGGTCCTGGTCAGACATTATACAGACACTAAAAGTGAATGGATGCCATCCTAGAATACTGTACCCAGATGACTATCAATCAACATAAATGGAGTAAACAAGACATTTCACAACAAACCAGATTTAAAAAACACCTAACTACAAACCCTGCCCTGCAAATAGCATAGAGGAAAAAACTAAAAACTCCAACCTGAGGAAACCAGAAATGCCCATGTAACCACAGACAATTGATAAGCCCACAGAAGAACACCCCCACTCCAAAAAGGAAATGCAAGCTACTACCAAAATGATGGGAAATATTGATCATTGGTCATTAATATCCCTTAGAAAGGTGTTCCCCTGCAGGGATGGGTGCTGGAAAGCCAGTTCATGCACCAAGAATAAACTCTGGTCTGACTGCAATAGGCTCCACAAACTGCTCATGTCTTTTGATTGCCATTTGCATTCAGAAGGCCAAAATTCTTTCCATGAAGTTTTATCAGCTGACATTTTAGAGTCTATGGGTTAGCAATAGCATGGGTAAGCGGTATCTGTGGGTCTCCTCCTCATGATCCTGATCCCTTTCCTCTCTTCAGCTAGACCAGAGGCTCAACCTGATGTTTAGGTATGGATTAGTGCATCTGTCTCCATCACTTGCTAGATGAAGGCTCTATAATAGCAATTAGGGTAGTCATTTATTTGTTAATAGGGGAAGTCAGTTTAGGCATTTTCTCTATTCTTGCCTAGAATCCTAGCCATGATCATATTGTGTGGTGGAAATGTTTCTCTGTATGCTGAAAAAACAACTGTTATTGCCTTAAAATAAAATCTAAACAAATAAAACAAAACAAAGCAAAAAACATAAACAAAAAGAACAATACTATATTTCATCAGGAAGAACAGAAAAGCCAGGATTGGCAAATCAATTTTACTCAATAAAAAAAAACCTCAGAGGCATCACGATAGTTGACTTCAAACTATACTACAGAGCTACAGAAATAAAAACAGCCCGGTACTCACATAAAAACAGACTTGCGCATCAATAGAATCAAATTGAAATCCACGATATATAAACCCACACACCTATGAACTCCTGATTTCTGACAAAGAGACCAAAAATATTCATTGGAAAAAAGATAATATCTTCCACAAACGGTGTTGGCACAACTTGATGGAAGAAAAATGCAAATAGATCCAAGCCTATCGCTCTGCACTAAATTCAAATCAAAGTGGATCAATGACCTCAACATAAAACCAGCTGTGTTGAACTTGATAGAAAAGAAAGTGGGAAATACCCTTCAACGCATTGGCATAGGTGAACACTTCCTAAAAATAACACCAGTAGCACAGACACTAAGAGCAACAATCAATAAGTGGGACCACCTGAAACTTAGAAGCTTCTGTAAGGTCAAGAACACAGTCATTAAGACAAAATCACAGCCTACAAATGGGAAAGACCTTCACCAATCCTACAAGTGACAGAGAACTAATCTCTAAAATATGTAGAGAACTCAAGAAACTACAGCCAAAAGCCCTAAATAACCCAATTAAAGAATGGGTTTTAGAACTAAAAAGAGAATTCTCAGCAGAAGAATTACAATTAGCTGAAAGGCACTTGAAAAAGTGTTCAACATCTTTAGCCATCTGATAAATACAAATCAAAACAACTTTGAGATACCACTTTAGGGCTGGAGAGATGGCTCAGCTGTTAAATGCAAGGCTCACAACCAAAAATATAAGAGATACCACTTTACACATTTCAGAATGGCCAAGATTAAAACCACACATGATAGCCTACGCTGGAGAGAATGTGGAGCAACGGGAATACTTCTTCATTGCTGATGGGAGTATAAACTTCTCCAGCCACTCTGGAATGTACTATAGTGATTTCTCAGAAGACTTGGAATCAATCTCCCCAAGGATTCAGCAATACCACTATTGGACATATAACCTAATGATGCACATTTGTACCCCAATAACATTAGCTCAACTATGTTCATAGAAGCAAGAACCTGGGAACAACTTAGATGCCCCTCAACTGAGGCATGGATTAACAAACTGTGACTAATCTACACATTGGAGTACTACTCAGCAGTAAGAAAAAATGATATCCTAAATTTTGCAGGCAAATGAATGGATTTAGAGGATATCTTCCTGAGTGAGATCACATAAACCCAGAAGGATAAGCAGGGGATGTACTCACTCATTAGTGGACCTTAAGAAAAGCATTCTTATGTCATTGAAAGAGGGAAATCTTTAGCATGAATGTCTTGGATCTTTAGCTTTCCTTACAATGATACTATTTGGAATCAATATCCATCTGCATTTGCTCTCCTAAAATTGCCCTGAATTTGCTACTGTGGCATCCACTTCTAAGAAATAAATACAATGAATAAATGCGAAAAAGATAGGTTAAGTGACAGAAACTTTAAAAAGGCACAGAATTCTGGCCCAAACTCCCAGTCAAAGAGAGCAAGGAGGGATTATCTAAGCAAAGGGATCAAGATCATGATTGGGAAACCCATAGAGATAGTTGAGTCACTGGGAGCTCATTGGCTCTAGACTGACAGTTGGAAACCTGCATGGGACTGAACTAAGCACTCTGAATGTGGAAGACAGTGTGTGGCTTGGACAGATTGTGGGGTCTCTGGCAGTGGGACCAGGATTTATCTCTAGTGCATGAACTGGCTTTTTGGAGCCCATTCCCTATAGAGGGATACCATGCTCAGCCTTCATATGGTGGATGAGTTTAGCCCTTCCTCAATTTGATAAGCAGATCATATTGACTCCCTGTGGGAGTTCTTAACCTCTCTGAGATGTGGATGAGGGGTAGGGTGGGAAGAAGCTGGGGGCTGGTAAGTGGAGAGGAGGGAAGTGGAACTGTGGTTGGTATGTAAAATTAAAAAAAAAAAAACTTTTAAACAAAGGAAGAAATAAAGAAGGAAAGAAAATCTATAGCTTGTTTTTCTCCTCCAAAGAATATACATTATCCAAATTTGGTTGAGAATTGTAGTCATAATTACTGTGTATAAAAGTGAATAAATATGTATGACTTTATTAGGTCATTTATAACTGTCAGCTACTAAACCACATTGCTTGTGAGTGCTCTAGGATCATTTTTCACAAGTACTTACTCTGTCATCTGTTGTAGAAAGACATTATCTGTGCTTAGCTTTATGGTATGCCTGACTTTCACTTTAGTTCTTTTCTATCTCTTTACTTCTTCTAACCATGTGACCCCCTTAGAAATGTGTAAGTTAATATGAAGTACTTGTCACATGAGCTCATGAAGAATGACAGTTTAATATAAAATTAGTCTTTATCACTACTCCAAAAGTCAGAATATACATGGGAATACTATATTATAAACACAGCATGCTTAGCAGAAAGAGAGAGAGAGAGAGAGAGAGAGAGAGAGAGAGAGAGAGAGCTTTTAAAATTTGTTTGCAAGTCTTTGTGTATATTTGACCTAGAAATGAGTACAGACTACTTGTTACTTGTGGATTCTGTACTTACAAATTCAATCACTTGCTTATATTTATTTATTTGTGACTGTAAAATCAACTGAACTTACACAATTTTTTCACAAGCATTCACAGAGTGGAGCAATATTTGCCTTTCTTGACAGGTACATGTCCAGTGGAGATAAAAAAGGAAACAAATCACCATCTATTTAACTCATACTTTAAATGCACATCCTTTGTCAAGTGGCATACATCTACCACTATATGTTTTCATCCACAATTTTTACCAGGAGATACATGGTTTCTATGTTCCCAAAGAACAGATTGATTTGTTGGCTAATATTTCTAAGAACAAAAAGGTTGTGAAATACCTTACACAGAAAATATATTGTTAAACATTATTAAAGTTTATGCTGCAGTGTCTTCATTTACAAATTTAATGCCAGATGCAACTATGCATTAAATATAGTATTTTCGAGCCAAAACACTCATAAAAGAAGATACATATTGATCAATAACATGCTGTGACCATCTAGAGATTCACAGTAACCCAATTCTATTTTCCTTCAAGGTAATGCTCAGTATTCATGGATGCTTTGTCATCCACAATTTTATAGAATATGAATGCCAGAAATAACTTCAACTTACTCTTGTAGATATTGGAGATTATGTTTTTAAATGATCAAATTAATTAATACTTCATTAGGAAAGTAAAAAAAAGTAAATATTTAGAAATCTAGGTTAGAATAAAAGTGAGAAAGATTTTGTTGCAAATATCATACTGAGAATGACAGTGATAAATTGAAGATATAGAGGTAAAGTGGTTGTAATACAAGACTAGATAAAAGACTTATGAAAGAAAATATAAAAGAAGAAAAATAAGAGAGGCAATGGGAGAGAGACAAAGACAAAGACAGAGAAAGAAGTCCCTTGCCATAGTAAGGAAGAAAGAGATTTGTTTTAAAACACATAATGGTCTTAAACAATGTAACACTTGTGTGGCGTGTATATCATGACAGATTAGTAAATATCTTACCATGTGTTAATTGGTAAATTGTTTAGTCCAGGTATCGTTTTGGAGATTAGTTATCATTAGATATTGGATATTTGTATAGAACATCAGATATTACTAGAGTGAGACTCTAATCAGATATGGACTGACAATTAAAGTTTAGGAAATTGTGGTTATATTTTATTTTATTTATTTTATTTCCTATTTCTTCTTTTTAAATTTTTTCTCCTCTATTTTATTTATTTAATAATAAATTCATTTAATTTATTTCTGGTGATGTATATTTTCATCACCAGAAATATTTCATATTTACATGGAATAAGGACTTTATTTTCATTTTTAATATGAATAAAGTCTTATTTTTTTATCCATGTATCCCCTTGCTCAGACTCCCTTCCCCATCCCTCCCAGTCAATCACTCTTCTTTCCATCACTTTATCTCCTTCCCAACAAGGGCAGGAGGTCCCAAGGTCCGAAGGTGGCTTTGTTCAGCATGGACTCCAGGCTGATCCACTTTCCTCACCCCAACACAAGACTGGGTTAGGTATTCTTCTAGAGTGGGCTCCAAGGTGTTAGTCCAAGAAGTTTCTGTTCAGTGTTTGTGGTTCACAGCGTGCACATGCTTAGCTATCTGTTTAAAGTCTACTAAAGAATGAGTACACCCTCTGATTCTCTTTCTGGGTTTGTGATATTGCCTTCAGGAGGATATTCTCCAAATCTATCCATTTACCTGCACATTTTAGGATATCATTTTTTTCTTACTGCTGAGTTGTACTTCATTCTGTAGATGTACCACAGTTTGTTAATCCATTCTTCAGTTGAGGGGCATCTGGGTTGTTTTGACATTCTTGATATTATAAATAATGCCACTATGAACATAGTTGTGTTAATGCCTTTGGAGTGCAAATGGGCAACTTTAGGGTATATGTCCAGTAGAGGTCTTGCTGGATCTTTGAGGAGATAGATTCACAGTTTTCTGAGAAACCACTATACTGCATTCCAGAATGGCTGAACAAGGTTACACTACCATCAACAATGGAGGCATGCCCCCTGGCTCCCCAAAATCTGTATCTAGAAGATACAAGCATAAGCAACAGAATTCAAGAGATGGAAGAGTGAATTTGTGGAATGGAAGACTCAATAGCAAAAACAGATAAATCAGTCAAAGAAAACATGAAAACCAAAAAAGCCATATCATAAAGACATTCAAGAAATCTGGGACACCATGAAAAGACCTAATTTGAGAATAATAGGAATAGAAAAAGGAGAAGAACATCAGCTCAAAGGCACAGGTATTGTATTCAATATTATCATAGAGGAAAACTTTCCAAACCTAAGGAAGGAAATATCTATAAAGATACAAGACCTACAGAACACCAAATAGATTTGACCACCCCTCCAAAAAGTCTACTTACCACATAAAAATGAAGCCACAAAACATATAGAACAAAGGAAAAATATTAAGAGCTACAAAGGAAAAGGGCCAACTTACATATAAAGGCAGATCCATCAGAATCACTTCTGACTATTCAATGGAACAATGAAAAAAGGTCTTGGTCAGAAGTTATACAGACACTAAAGGAGCATGGCAGCCAAGCTAGACTACTATACCCAGTAAAATTATCCATCAACATAGATGGAGTAAGGAAGATGCTTTATGACAAAGTTAGACTTAAACAATACCTATTTACAAATCCAGCCCTTCAGAAAGCATTAGAGGGACAACTCCAATCTAAAGATCCTAGCTATAACTGTGAAACCACAAAAAATCAATTATCACACCAAAGAAAAGCCCATAGAAAGGAACCACATACAAAATACCACCAATAAAAGCAGAAATATCAATCAGTGGTCACTAATGTCCCTTAATATCAATGGACTCAATTCATCTATAAAAAGACACACACTAACATGATGGATACAAAGTAGAAGCCATTGTTCTGCTGTATACAAGAAACACACCTCAACCTTAAAGACATATACAGGCTCAGTGGAACGAGTTAGGATTATATTTTCCAATCAAATGGTACTAAAAAACAAGCTGATTTTGCCTCCCTAATACCTAAGAAAGTACACTTTAAACTAAAATCAATAAAAAGAGTCCAGGATGTACCTTACTTATTCATCTCAGGAAAATTGAACAAGATGAGATTTCAATCTTGACTACTTATGTCCCTAATATAAGGGAACCTATTTATGTAAAAGAAACACTACTAAAGCTCAAAATCCACATCAGCTCTCATATCCTAACAGTGTGAGACTTCAATATCCCACTTTCTCCCTTGGATAGGTCAACCAGACAGAGACTCAGCAGAGAAACAAGAAGTCTAATAGAGGTTATGTTGCAAATGGATTTAATGGATATCTATAGAATCTTTCACCCAAATGCAAAAGAATATACATATTTCTCAGTACCACATGGAACTTTCTCTAAAATTGACCACATAATTGGTCATAAAGCAAATATGAATAGATACAAAAAAGTGGAGATAGTCCCTTGTATTATGTCAGACCATGATGGCCTAAAGTTAGAGTTCAACAACATCAAAAATCACAGACAGCCTACTAACTCATGGAAACTAAACATCACTCAACTGAACCACCTGTGGGACATGGAAGAAATTAAGAAACAAATAAAAGTCTTCCTAGAATTAAAAAAAAAGAATCCACAATGTACCCAAACTTTTGAGATACAACAAAAGCAGTCTTAGAGGAAAATAATATCACTTGATGCCTATATGAAAAACCTAGGGAAATTCTATAGTAGACAGCTGAAAGCCTTAGAACAATTAGAAGCAAACTCACTTAGATGGAGTATATGGCAGGAAATAATCAAACTTAGAGCTGTAATCAATACAAATGAAACAAAAAGAGCAATACAAAGAATCAATGAATCAAAGAGTTGATTCTTTGAGAAAGTCAACATGATCGATAAACCCTTATCCAAACTAACCAAAAAGGACTTTATTGTCTAAAAAATAAAATAAAATACAGTGACAAAAAAATATGGTGGTCTATTATTTTATTTATGCTAATTATATAAATAGTACACATCTCATCTAAATGAACATAGAGAAGAATTCACAAAGAAATCCTTACAAGATAAAAAATTTTTCATAGATGAAACAAGTCAAAACTATTTGAAATCAAGGATTATTTGGAAGTCAATCAGAAATCACTGAAATAGAGAATCTTGAACTCTATTGCAGTGAAGAGATACAAAGAAAACTCATAAATTAATTGGAAACCTTAAAAGTCTTATAAAAGAAAACAATTATTTTCAGAGATAAGTCCATTATCATCATGGATGGGAGATGGGCAGTACATAGGCAGACATGGTGCTAGAGAAATAGCTGAGAGTTCTACAAACACTGAGAGAGACAGGACCTGACATATGCTTTTCAAATCTCACTTAACTTTTCTTTTTCTCAATTTTTTATTGTAATTAATTTTTAGAAGTGAATGACACAGTAGCAAATTCAGTGCAATTACAGGAGACCAAATGCTAATGGATACTGTATCCAAATAGTATTGTTGTAAGAAAAGCTGAATATCTAAGACATTCATGCTAAATATTTCCACTCTTAAGGATTTTTATATCCTGCTATTTTTGGTGGTAGCTTATGTGTATTTTTTTTTCTTTGGGCTATTCTGTGGGATTATCAGTTGTTTGTTATCTCCTAAGTTTATATGTTTCCCATAGGTGGGAATTTTTGCTCTAGTGCTTTCTGTAGTGCTGGATTTGTGGATAGGTGTTTCAATCTGTATTTGTTGGAAAATATTTCCTTTACTCCATCTATGGTGATATCTAGTTTTGCTGGGTATAGTACTCTGGGTTGGCAGCCATGCATATTTAATGTCTTTATAACTTCTGACCAGGACCTTCTTGTTTTCATTGTTTCCATTGAATAGTGTAGTGTTATTCTGATGGGACTGCCTTTATAGGTAAGTTGGCCCTTTTCCTTTGCAGCTCTTAATATCTTTCCTTTGTTCAGTATGTTTAGCGTCTTGATTATTATGTGGCAAGCAGACTTTTTGGGATCATATCTATTTGATGTTCTGTTAGCCTCTAGTATCCTTACAGGCATTTCCTTCTTTAGGCTGGGAAAGTTTTCTTCTATGATTTTATTGAATACATTATCTGTGCCTTTGAGCTGGTATTCTTCTCCTTCTTCTATTCCTATTATTTTCAGGCATGGTTTTTTCATCATGTTCTAAATTTTCTGAATGTTTTATGTTATTGCTTTTTGAGTTTTAACATTTCCTTTGAGTGATTTATCTATTTCCACCATTGAATCTTCTACTTTGAGATTCTTTCTACAATCTCTTGGATTGGGGTGGTTATACTTTTATCTGAAGTTCCAGATTGTTTCCTCAGAGTTTCTCTTTCCTCCTTTGCCTTGTTTTATGCTTTCTTTATTGTTTCTATTTCAATTATAAGTTCCTGCAATGTTTCTTTAATTTGTTGGGTTTTCTCTTTCTTGGATTTATTAAAGAATTTGTTTATCTCTTTCAATTTCTTATTCATATTTTCTTCTATTTCTTTAAGGGAATTTTTATATCCCCTTTTAAGGCTTCTATAATCTTCATAAAATTGTTTTTAATGTTGCTTCTTTCTGTTTCTTCTTCATTGCTTTGTTCAGGTTTTGGTGTTGTAGAGTCAGCACCATCTTCTGGTGGCACCTTATTGTTCTTTATATTGTTATATGTATTCTTGCACTGGTGCCTGCCCACTGCCTTTTTGGTTCACTTTTAGTCAGGTCTTTGTTTGATCTTAGTCATTTGTGGTTAGTGAGTTTTAGTGTCTCCTCTGCTTTGAACATGGACACTGTAAGATCTTTTACTCTGGTCAGGCCACAGGACTACATACATGGTCCAATGAGATGCCTATTTCTCATCTACTCTGGACACTGGATTGTGAAGTTCAAAGAAATGACTCTCTGTCATATCTGGATACAGGTTGTTCCTTCTGGAGAAATGTCTGTCTATGATGATGCAACTTGATTTTAAGTCACGGTCCTGACCATCAGCTATTTGACACCTGGGATTGCTGGGGAAGTATTCTCCAGTGTCTCACTCCCTTTGGATACAAGATGCAAGATCTGAGGTCCAGAGAGATTCCTCTCTGGGGTCAGGGCATCAGCTGTATGTCCCCTAGGAATGCTGGGGAAGAAATGTTCAACCTCTCACTCACTCTGGACACAGGTCACTAGGTCTGGACAGATGCCCATCCAATGCAACTTGCCTTGAAGGCATGTCCTGGCCATCAGCTCTGTGTCCCCTAGGAATGCTGGGAACGGATTCACCAGCCTCTCACTCCCTGTGTACACAGGTCACTAGGTCTGGACAGATGCCTGTACATCTATGATGCCCACCCCCAGTGCCACACTTTTTGCAATAAGACCAAACATCCTAGTCCTTTCATAGAGTTCTATTCCCTGGTTATTAAGCATTCAGCTTAATACCCTATGGGATGAATTCTTATTCAAACCAGTGAAGCAACCTTAGTCTCATATGTGTGAATGGCTGATTTTGCAACTATTTGTGAATGATTAAGAACACTGGCCTTTTAGAGATGTGTCATTGAAGGTTAGCTTTGAAGTTCAAAAACTCAGGCATTCTCATTCTCTCTGTCTCTCTGTCTCTCTGTCTCTCTCTCTCTCTCTCTCTCTCTCTCTCTCTCTCTCTCTCTCTCTCTCTCTCTGTTTCTCTCTCTCCCAATCCCTTCTGCTTGTGTACCAGAGACTAGATCTTTGATACTCCTCCAGTGTGCCATGCCTGTGTGTCACCTGCTTCTCACCGTGATGTTCATGTACTATAAACTTGTGACTCCAAATTAAGTGCTTTATTTTATAAATTGTCTTTATCACAGTGTATCTTAACAGAAATAGAAAAAGAAATAAAAGAAATGGTAGACACAAATCTTCTATAAAAAGACAATGGAGGATCCTGAATATCTTGCAGTAAAACCAAAGTTATCTGGATTCACAGAGAATACATGAATGTAGCTTATGTGACCCAACACATAAGAGTCCAGAATGTGTCTTATAATTTACTTTTATTCAGACATCTAGTTATCTTTCTAGATGTGAACAAAAACTCTTTATAGTTAAAACAATTACTGCAGCCATTGCTTTTGTTCTATATTCACACAACTCAAGAACTCATGTTTTTGAACTAGGATCCAAATATTTATTTGTTGAGTTCATTAGTGAGATTTACTAACTAATTTTCCAACCAAAATTTCTACATTCAGTTCGTTGGTTCATTACTGTTCTATTTAGCTGATGTTATTTTACATGGTTCTAGTTCTGTGTTTACAGAGGCTTTGTGAAACCCTGTCAAAATTGCTATCTGTGATCAATAAAAATTCATCACACAGAGAACAAAGCTTTATGTGTCCATATTGAAACAAGTTTTATACATTAGCAAGAGTTTTGCTATAAGAACAATTTAACAAATTGTTATTTGTCAAAATATATGTATCTTTGAGGTTGTAAAAATATAATCTAGGCTTTCAGATGAACCTTAAATAAATCTAAATCAAATAATGAATCTAGTCACCTTTCATAGAAAGAAAACACAACTCAAGAATCAGAGTTTGTAGTTTAACTACATGAACTGAAAGCAGTATTGATAACAATATCTGGCTAAATGGCAGTCAATTATAAAACATCTAATTCTTTGACACACAGAAGTCTAAATTGTATATGTTTGAAACCCTCAAGGTCATCAAGCTTTTTAATAACTCAGTCTTCAATGATTTCTAATGAAATCTAGTCATTTCTGTAATTTTTAAAGTCATTATTTAAAACTCACAGTGTAGAATTGCGAGGAAATTTAAAAAATAGAATTAGAACTGAAAATACCACACCCAACAAAATGTGATTTTTAACAGAAAATCCAAATGAGATGTAATAATTTTACTATAACCATTTTACATTTTCTGATGTTTCTTGGCTTTATTTATATTTATCACTAGTAATCCACCACTCTACCATGATAAAAGTATTGAAAAGAGTGGGTATGCAAGAAACATTCCTAAGCATAATGGAGGCAATTTCCAGTGAGATAGAACCAACATAAAATTAAATGGAGAGAAATTTAAAGCCCCATCCAATCAAAATCAGGAAAAGACAAGGCTGTCCACGATCTCCATATCTATTCAGTTAAGGGTATGCACATGAACAACACACTTCTACTTATACTAAAAAACAAAGGAGGGACATTTTCACTACATCAAAATTTCTATAACAAAGTGAAAGGTTGTCTTCTTATAGCATGTTACTTTTCCAGAGTGATATTGTAATTTGCAGGTTGTTCTCTTCATTAATTTACTCAGTACTCTCTTATTGTTTCTCAATATCAAAAAGAAAAAAAGCAAATTACTCTCAGACACACAAAAGTAAAACTATGACACTCTAATATGCCATCTCACAGATTATTTAATAATAGTCTCCAGTGCTTTACTTGCCAAGCTGAGCTTCACTGAATGAAGAAAGGATGCTAGGAGAAGGTATTTCTATGAACCAGCATACCTACCAGTTTGGCACTTGCAAGTCATCCCCTAAAGATATCTTAGATTCTGATGATTTCTTTACTACTTTTCAAGGTAGAT
Organism: Sigmodon hispidus; assembly: GCA_004025045.1. NCBI lineage: Eukaryota > Metazoa > Chordata > Mammalia > Rodentia > Cricetidae > Sigmodon > Sigmodon hispidus. The sequence goes on from PVIH01015852.1 coordinate 26,202, forward strand.
ACAACTCTGAAAAATGTTGTATGACTTAGACATGCAGTCAGGCCTACACATTGAGGACAATATATCTAGTATTTTTTGATTTGGAAAACATCAGAAATCATAATAATTACCTATGGACTGTTTAGTTAAAAGAGATAATACATGAAAAGTACTCAATTGCACATAACTGTTGGTTTGAATGAGAAATGCCCTTTATAGACTTATATTTGATTTCTTCATGCCCTTTTGGTGCCACTATTTGAGAAGGTTATAGAAGTATTAGCAGCAGAAGCCTAGCTGAAGTACACCACTGGGACATTGGTTTGTAAATTGTATAGTGTTTCCACACTTCCAGTTCGTTCTCTATTTTTCAAGGTTCAATTTGATGATGCAGTCTCTCAATTTCCTGCTCAGGCAGCCTACTGACAAGCCTCATCCAACATTTGAATATTCTTTCTGAACACAGAAGTTCAAATAAAGTCTTTCCTATTATTAATAAAAGAAAATGAATTGTATTCTGAATGATAAGCAGGGTGAATTTTGCAAGACAAGGTTAACATAGAATAGGATGTGGACCTAAACATGCTATGTCTACCTAGTAATTTTTTTGAACCTGATAGAGGGCAGAAGTTGTAATTGTGTTTTAAGTTTTTATGTATTCAAAGAGAAAAGCATCAGAAACAACTGACATGGAGCATCCTATCCTCACTCTTGTATTATCAAGTAAATAAAAAGTGACATAATCAATCTACAGATTTATAGACATTGATATCATATGATAAAATAGAACCCACAATTTTAGAATGTTAGCATGAACATTGCTCATATGATTTCTGTTTTGTACATAATTTCTGGCTTCTATCAGGGCACTTAATAAAAAACAGTGAAATATACCATTCCAATTCTGTGTTTTCCTGTTAATCTTGCTTAGTCTTCCTTAAATTGTTGCTTTCTTTGTAATGGAAAAAAATGTTTTTCAACTGATTTGTTATTAACTTAGAACCTTTTGAGTGCTCTACAAACTGCAATTCCAACATTGTATACATATTTTCCAAATTTCATCCTCTTCCTTCTAAAAAGAGATCCTATATCATTGTAATACATTAAAATTTATATTAGAGAAACCCATTAAATTTTTAATATATAAATTCTTTCTTTTTTGAAAAAAAGTCACCCTAACATTCTAAATGTTAGAGTTATAAAGAGAAATAAAAGAAGACCATACTACTAATTATAAGAAATATCAAGTAAATTACACTGCATTTGAAGTGTGAATGACTCTTGACTATAAGCCATCACTGAACAGCTGATAGCTCATCACATACCAATGGCCACCTACACACCAAGAGCAATACTGCTCACCCTGCAGATGCTCTTGGAATTTCACAGCTAGTTATAAAGCCTTCAAAGCCTGTTCAGTGCCAATCCTCTTTTTATCATATCTTGAGATTTAAAATTCTATTTATAATAGATTGGAGATCTGATAAGTTTCAGTTCTTTCCTTTTTTAATTCCAACTTGAGGATGTATTAGATAAATAGACATTTTGTGAAATTTTGAGCACTATAAACTGAAGGAGTACTCCGCATAGGCAACCAACTTGGTAGCAGATCCTTAGAAGAAAATGAGACTTTTATTACATCATTTTTCTACAATAAAGATAAGTAGTTCAACGTCATATAAATATAATATGTTATGATATGAAAATTCATGGAGATAATTTCTAAATTTTGTTGGAGGTAAGATGATACCGAATTGAGTTAAAAAGAAGAATGTAATCACTCCAAAACACCATCAGAATCTGTATTCTATTTGTTGCTGTAAGCTGCAATGCTTTTTGTGGTTGTCTATGTCATTGTTGGTGAATGATTTTTTGTATTTTATATTTCTCTGGTTTTCAGAATAAGCTCTGTTAATATTGTAAGTAATGTTTAACAGTGGCATCCTGTGATATATATTTAATGTGTGTATTTATGTACAGAGCTGTATGAACTCTTTTGCTTTAAATGAATTTTAATGAGTTCTAACTTGCAATGTCTTACTAATGTGTATATTTCTGTTTAGCACAGAGAACTACTGATGTTATAAGTATTTATAAGGATTTATCCAAAGATTTTTTTAACACATGCTTATAATTACTCACAGTTCAAATGTGTCTTGAAAATATAACTTAAAATCATTTTGTTTACAGAAGAAACATGGGAGTCCTTATGTGCCTTTCTCAGAATGAAACAAACATGTTTTTAGGGAGTAGATGTGTAAATCATGTATTTTAAATTTTAAAAAGCAAACATTCACAAAAAGTAAAGTGGTTACATGATTTACCTAAAGTTCAAATGGCTTATAACACAGCTACTTAAGGAAATGTTTATTGCATATTCATTTTTATACAAGATATTAATTATATAATATGAAGAGCAAAGTGGTAAAAATATTGTCTCACAGGGAACTCAAATAGGAAAAAAATGTACTCATACTAAGTATATATAAACAAATAACAATAGCCAGTTATAATGAACAACTGGAAGTAAACTCATTCCTCTCTGATACCCCTGGAGGGGCATGAAATCATAATCCCTGAACACTTTCATGTGTTTAATAACCTGAAGTCATAAGACTATTGCCTTAAATTCTTTGAGTTTTCTTACAAACAAACAGAAATCTCAAAAGACTCCATTATTGAAATATGTTCCTACAGAGGTTAAGGCTTAGGAAGAAGGAATTTGATGAGAAAGAAAAACAAATAATATAGAATAAGTGGGAAGCAGGCTTTGATTAAAGAACATTATATATGTGATGTGGAATATTTTTCTATATGCTATGAATATACTTTATTACCATTGTTTAATAAAAAAACTGTTTTAATCAATGGCAAGGCAGCTTAGAGGTAGATAGAAAATCCAAAGAGAAATAAAAAATGAAGTAGGTCAGAGATGCTGCAGGCTGCTACCCAGAAAGCAAGATGTAATGGACAACAGGTAGAGCCACTGAACACATGGCAATAAAATAGATTAATAGAAATGGCTTGAGTTAAGTTATAAGAGCTTGTCAATAATGAGATTGAGCCATAGGCTACATAATTTGTAATTAATATAATTCTTTATATGATTATTTAGGACTAAGCAGCTGCAGGAGCGAGGGTCAGAGAGCTTTGTCTAGACTGAGCAGCCAAGACGGAACAGGAAAACTTCCAGCTATATATATGTAGGTGTAAAATTATGAAAGAATACATTATTAATAATAAAAATAAAATCAATCCAAGAATTTAGGATCCAGGTACATGTTGGAACAACCAGATTGTAATGATACTAGTTAGAGCCCGGGACCGTCCTTTGATTCCAGGTTGATCTATCAACTATTTCTCTTTTTTAAAATTTTTGAATAAAGTCTCATTTTTTTTATCCATGTATCCCTTTGTTCAAACTCCCTTCCCCCTCTCGACCCATCCCAGGCACTCTCTTTTCCTCCCTTTCTCCTCATCTCCTCCCCAGAAAGTGCAGGCGATCCCAAAGGAGCTTAGTTCAGCATCCACTCCAGGCAGATCCTCTTTCCTCATCCCAATATCAAGACTGGGTCAAGTGTTCCTCTGGAGGGAATGGGCTTCAAAGTGCCAGTTCAAGGTGTTTCAGATCCCAAGCTGTTCAGTGGTTATGGTTTGTAGCTTCTTCTGCAATCTAAGAGCACCAGCCATTCACACAGAGCAAATACATATATGTAGGCACAACACCCATGAGCAGAAAATACAGGTAAAAAAATTTTAAGAAGGTAGATAGTGAAGTTAAAATTATCAATTGGTGGATTCAACACCTCTATTAGAGGTGGTCCATATCTTGAAGATCCTAAAGAACTATATAACATATGTGCTAACATTTTGGGAATGAGTTCAAATTGATTTAATATTGAGGACAATAATGTTTCTAGAAGTCAGATTCTATTGCTTATGTTCAAAACAAAAATATTTACTCCTGAAGTACTTCAAATCAGTAAAATCAAGTTCCTTCAAACATAACCTAATTTCAAAATTGCTTCTAGATCATGGTTTCAATTTTCTGTAGTTATAATTTTTCTGTAGCTGTGATAAACACCATGGCCAAAATTGTTGAGAAGTAAAGCCTTTTTTTAGCATGTAGGTTACAGACCACCACTGAGAAAAGCCCAGGCAGGAAGTCCATGCAGGAGCTTGAAGTATACCTGTATTTTCTGTGCATACAATTATTTTCAAATTATACTTATCCTGATGAATTTTGTCACATTCATAGAAAGTTGTATAAATAACATAAAAGTTTATGTATTTATTTTGAAATTTTAATGAGTCCAGAAAATATCTTAAATATGTATGTTTCTAGGCGTATGTGTGTCTATGTGTGTGTCCATGTGTATGTGTGGTTACTAAGTACATGTGTGTGTCAATGGGTGCTCAAGCCAGAGTTAGACCTCAGTTGTCAACCCACAGAGTATTCATTTTTTTGAGACAATGCCTCTCATTGGCCTGAAACTTGCTAAAGCAGCTAAGATTCCTGGCTTGTAATCCCCACCCATGTATCTTCCTGTCTTCTTTCAATATTTCAATCATGTGTCACCACAGTTGACATTTGTATGAAAGTTGAAAAAAGGTTTTGATACCCAAAAGGCAAGCATGTTACTGGCTGAGCTGATTCACCAGGCATAAACCTGTATTTTTATGGTAAAGATATCAAGCAGTATATACCAGACAAGATTTTCCTTAGTGAAGGTGGTTAATATTAAGATGTCCCTGTACTCTTCAGATGTCTATGAATACTTTAAACATATAACTTCACGGCAGTAGTCTTCTTTTGATTATCTTACTAAGCTAAGTACTAATTGCCAAAATAAAAATTGCCATAAATTTCCTCCAGCAGTCCTGCACAAGAAATATACATTATTTTTACTTATTTATTTTAAGAGAGTTTTCAACACATTGGTGCATATTCACAATTCATAGCCCTTAAAGAAATAGAAGAAAATATAAACAAAAAATTGGAAGAGCTTCATATCAGATTATAATAGTTATGATGCATTTCTATAGTAACAGAGAAGCCATTTATGCTTTACATAAATGTTTCACCTTACTAGTTTCTGGCCTAATTAGAGACGTATCAGTTTTTCAACAATATATTCAACTTTATATCTCTTCATTTAATTTATTTTCATTTTCAAAAGATAATTACTTGAATTCATTTCACCTACAAAATGACCGAGCATTCATTCTGTAGGTCAGTCTCCCATAACCATTGAATATTGAGGCAGATAATATGACAACTCTTCTGCCTATGAATTCATGATGTGTATGCTTCTATAGTGACACTGAAGGTCTTAACACTGTGACACACTCTTCCACATCACTAAGGATTCTGTATGCCACATAGTCACAGTGGTTTCTATTGCTTGAAAAAAATGTCTTGCCATTTCAATTAGTAAAATAGATGACACCTTCCTGCCATTTCAGTAAACACCTATGACAGTGTGAAATAGAATAAATTTTATTTTTCTCTGATCTACAATCCTGAATAAAAGAATCATGAAAAAGAATCTTTCAAAAGATAGTGTTTCTGTAGATATTTCTTGCCTAGATTTCTGAAGAATGTTACTTAATATATGATCATTTATTGCTAATGAGCACTTGAGAATAAATATCTATGCACTTATATTCAATCTCCTGTGGGTTTTCTTCACTTGTCAATTCACTGACTTTCTTTCTATGACTTCTTGTCAGCCTTCTCCACTCCATGCTTTTTACAAGTATGTTTTCCTTGTTAAATGCAGACTGTGTCAATGTCATGATTGAAATTATTGATTTCCTTTGATTTGGGAATATACTTAACAAATATAATGCTTGTTCTCTTTCATCCAGACTAAGTTTATGTAATGTGACTGTCTCACTCTTTGGGTACCACAAATTTTAGAGTATTCTATTCTTACTCCTTCTTATATCATATACACATATAACTTTTAAATTAACAATCTTATCACATTTCCATCCTCAACCCTTAAAGTTTTTTACCCAGCAAACTATCTTAGCTTCAACTTTTGAAATGGTCTTATTTTATTTCTTTAGTTGTTTTAAAACAAAATGTACAGTTTCAGACAGACAGTTTTCTTTGTTGCAAGCACTCAATATGAAACATTTCTCAGACTGCACATGAATATTTGATAATAGATGGTTACTTTTTCATTTAGCACAATGACTGTACAAAATAGAAGCTCCAAAATTTTTTATAGTTGCAGAAAGGAGGATGACAAAGTGGAAAGTTATGGAGAAACACTGAGGAGGTTTAATGAAGAGAATTTGGTGACCACTAAATATAATGCATGAGAATTATACCTTCTATCAGTATAGAAAACCAACTAAAAAAATCACCTTTCAATTGACTTTACATATAGAATGAAATACATGTTGCTCATTGTATTCACATATACTCAAAAGTATACTGCAATATTACTTTGAACTATGTATTGAGTGCTTCTATTGTTTGGAAATATTGTGTAATATAAAACTATTTTGTTTGATTTTATATAAAATTGTATTTTTTCTTTGAAATTTCTCACAATATGTCATATTTTTGATATTTTGTTTTTGTAAAATATTTTCGGTGTTTAATGAGTCTTTTCTTATGTTTACACATTAAGATACATAAATAGAGGAAATGTTGGAATATGATTAAAAATATAAGAATTATGTGTTCCTCAAAGCACTGCTTATGTAAAAATTGGTAACATATCATATAGTTAGTTATAAGTGACAAATTTTGAGCAGCCATCAATGAGATGTTTATAAATTATGACCCTTGTGTTTAATTAAAGATGATCTCAAAATTTTGGAGTCTGTACAGTTTTTTTGATTAGTAAAGTATCACTACACAGATGGGCAGGATTTCAATGGACTACAGTAGCATTTTTTCAGATTTATCTTGTTCTATAGACTTCAGTGTCATCTCCATTGTCCCACAGTCATTGTCTTTATTTCTAACTTTGCAAACTTTCTAAGTCCTGCATATAACAAGCAGTACTTGCTTTCTCTCAGCACCATATGAATTTCTTAGATGCATTTTCATGACGTTAAGGATATCTCTGAGTTTCTCTTTGGTCACTATTCAATCAAAGTGTCAGGATGTCCTTCCTAGTCTACCTGCCTTTGCCTCTTACACTGCAGAGTGGGATTTGCCTGCTCGCTATCACTAGGGGAAAACAGGAAGAACAGAAAATTCCATCTCTCAAAGCCCAAGGATTTTACTCTAGATACCCTCAAACTTACAAATGAGACATACTTTCAAATCCAACCAGATTCTCTTTCTGACTCATAATCTCCTATAGTTTCACTTTCTTTTCTTTGCATGCAGAGAATTATTTTATAGTATACTTCACCAAATCCCCTTTTTTCCCTTTTAGAAATTTAAAACCTCAAATTTTGATCTCACTGCTTTTTTAGAATTCTGCCCCAACAAAACTCTTTTGACCAAAGAGAAACAATGCTGCAGCCTAAAATAGAAGAGATGCTTGTATAACAGAAGATAAATGGGAAATATATTAGCTAGTGATAAATGAGTTTCGATAGGAAAATTTTAGTTTTTCTTTTTATTATTACTTACAATTTTGTACTGCTTTTATTGACTTTTATGCATATTATTTTTTTATTAAGGGGAAAAGTAAGAAAACTTTGGAAGACACTACATATATAAAACTAAAATTTATAGCCATGTTCGATAAAATATCCAATAAATATTGAGTCATACATATTCAAACAATTCTCTGAACAATTTCTCCTACAAATCATACTATCTTTATCAAAGCTTACATCAGAACTATTTAACAGATGCAATCAAAAGTTTCTGTAGGAATTAGCCAACAGAAGAACATTCTATAACTTCAGAACTTGCAGGTGGATCTTTAAAGATTATATAGCTACCTTGCCCAAAATAAATTTTGTGAGATACCAAAACTGCTCAATAGCATTTTTTTCTGGAACTATTCTATGTTAGAATAATTTGCATGACATTTTTTAGAAAAAAAAATCTTAAAAAATAAGATAACTTATGCAAACTGCACTCTAGCAGAAAAAAAAAACATTGGATTTAAACAGAAAGAGACCAAATCCATTTGCCTTTTGACTTGGTTTGCTTTTCTGCATGTAGCTTCTGTGCCTCTCCCAAGTCATTGATGAATTGCTCTTGATCATACAAACGTTCTGTGTATAAGAAACTGAAACTTTAAGTCTCACCCTGCATAAAACTCTAATCCAAGTGCATCAAAGACCTCAAAATAAACCCAAATACACTAAACTTGGTAGAAGAATAAGTGGAAAACATCCTCCAACACACTATACAGGTGATTCCTTCCTAAATATAATACCAGTAGTACAGACACAAAGAACAGCAATTAATAAATGGGACATCCTGAAACTGAGAAGCTCCTATAAGGCAAAGGTCACAATCAATAAGACAAATGGCAGCCTACAGATTTGGAAAAGTTCTTCATCAACCCTACATCTACAGATAACTGATCTGTAAGATATATAAAGAACTCAAGAAACTAGAGCCCCAAAACCTAAATAACTCAATTAAAAACTGAGTTTCAGAGCTAAAAAGATATTTCTCAATGTAAGAATTTCAAACGGCTAAAAGGCACTTAAGAAATTGCTCAGCATCTTTAGCTATCAGAAAAATGCAAATCAAAACAATTTTGGGATACCGCCTTACATCAGTCAGAATGGCTAAGATAAAAAACACAGATGACAGCCTATATGGAGAGGATGTAGAAGAAGGGAAACACTCCTACATTGTTGAAGTGAGTGTAAACTTGTATAGCCACTTTAAAATGCAGTATGGTGATTCCTCAGAAAACTGGGAATCAATGTACCCAAGGATCCAGAAATACCATTATTGGGCATATACTCAGAGGATGCACATTCTTACCCACAGGCATTAGCTCAAAATTGTTTATAGCATCACTGTTCATAATAGTTAGAACCTAGAAACAACCTAGATGCCCCTCAACTGAAGAATGGATTAACAAATTGTGGCACATCTACACAATGGAGTACTGCTCAGCAGTAAAAAATAAATATAAAAAATGACATCCTAAAATTTGCAGGCAAATGGATGTGCTCCAGAAAGACAGGCTCAATTGTATTTGGATTTTAGACAAAAAGCAAAGAATACCTAAGCTGCAAACCACAACCCCTGAACAGATTCTGATCAGAAGGAGCTTAAGAGAGACAACCAGGAATTTCCCTAGGAAGAGAAAGCAAAAAAGATCTTAGAAATTTGGGATCATAACCAGCTGCAAACAAGAAGAGGTTGGAACAAATCATGAGAGAATGAGATGGTTGAGTGAGAGGAGCAACAAAGAGGGATAAAAAACAGATGGATATCTTGATATAGGAAGCCAATGTGGAGTTGGAAAAGGAATGAGTGCTAGGGAAACCTCCAAGAACTCAGAGGATGACTCTGGCTAAGTCTCCAACCAGTAGTGGAGGGGTGACTAAACTGGACTTCCCCTATAATCAAATCAATAACCACCCTAAGTGTTATCACAGAACCTACATCTGACAATGAATAGAGGTGGAGACCGAGATACATATTTGAGCACTGGGCTGAGCTCCTGGTTCAGCTGAGAACAGGGGAAGTGAGTCTGTATATTCAAGGGGATAGGAATTATGAGGAGGAGTGCCTTAGAGAGGGCCAGCTGGAGCTCTGGGGACTTCATTGGGAACCATCAGGAAAAGGAACTAGGCTCTGCAAAGGTAGGTAACTGTCAATTGGCCTGTATATTATGTGGAAACTCTAGAAGTGGGATCTGTGTTTCTGACACCTTGTGTGTGGGGTGACACCTTGGAGCTCATACCCTGCCCAGGAGCACCTAACCCAGTCTTGATATTGGATGAGGAAATCGGACCTGCCTGGAGTGGATACACCATGCTGAGCTGACCCACCTTTGCCCATTGTGGGAAGGGATCAGGGCATGGGGAAGGGGGAGGCTGAAGGCAGACTGGGAGGGATTGTGAGGAGGGAAGGGAGGGCAAGCAGGGCGAAACATGCGGTTTTAAATAGATACATAGATAGATAGATAGATAGATAGATAGATAGATAGATAGATAGATAGATAATAAAAAGAAAGCAGCTATGCCATGTCAATTTAGATAAATAGGAGCTGTAGGTTCTCCTCTGGGCCTGAGACCTCCCAACACATATGATTTTACTGGCATAAAATGAGTTAAATGCTATCTTGAATCCGAGGAGAATGTAATTGTAATCATGCCACTAGTAAGAAGGTCTTCTTAGCAGGTTGGTACTGTAGTTGGTAGAGCTCAGAGCTAGTTTAGACTACTGATTACTTTGTTCCTTTCTGGACTGCACAGCAGCTTCTAGCAAGCAGGTAGGAAGATTAAGGTTTAGTTCCAATTTGGTTTCTTATGTGCTTGCAATCAAGGTATGTGGTATCTTCAGGAATATGATCTTGTCTTTTAGCTATGCTGAGCAACCAAATGATATCCAGATTCTATATTATTTTGGGAGTCTCTGAGGCTTTCATGACCAGCAATTCATAAAGAGATATCCTATATCTAGTACTTGAATTTTTGTTTTATAATCAATGGGTTCTAGAAATATTGTTATCAAGCCAAATAAGATACCTTTCTTGCAACTTGTCTATTTTAACTGTCTAACCACATAGTAAATTTCATTTCAATTTTCACACATTTTTTATTTTAATTAACCCTCATCTAATCACCTTCCCATTAGCTCCATTGTCATTCCAATTTGTTTCTGCACACCCCATGTTCCTTATTTTGATTTTCATATTATTTGTATTCTACCAGGCATCCTTTATATCTCCCTCAAGGCAATTATCTCATACTCTTTTCCTAGCTTCCTACATTTAGATATCCATAAAGTTAAGCACACAGCTCTCAAAATCCAGGCCATGATCTACATGTGACAGAGACATTTGGCATTTGTTTTCTGAATCTGAGTTAACTCATGCAATGTTTTTTTTTTTTTTTGTCAGTATCTATCCACTTACCTGCAAATTTGATAATTGCATTTTTAAAGACTAATAAAACTACGTTGTGAATGAATGTTTACCCCATGTGAATTATCTATTCTGATGGTGGTAATTTACATAACTATTGTAAGTAGAGCAAGAATAAAAAATGGTTGAACAAGTACCTTTAGAATTTGATAAAGAGTCCTTTTGAACATATGCCCAGGAGTTGTATATTTAGCTCATATAGCTTTTTACTAAATATCCACCCTAACGTCCATAACATTTGTACCTATTTATACTTCTGACCAAAGTAAAGAAAAATTCTCCTCATCCATTGCATCACTTGCTGTCATGTGATTTCTTGTAGATAGTCATCATGAAAGTGATATCTATTATCAAGAACAAATGAAGAATAATATAAAGACAATTCAGGGATCATTGTACTTTTCCTTCCAGCATCACAGACCTAGATAACAAATGTCTGGAGAAATAATCAAGCAGCTTCTAAAATGACTTTCACTCTGAGTTGGTTGCACATTGGATGTTCAGCTCCTCAAATTCTGTCATCACTGTACTCCTCAGCCATTTATAAATATTTACCAATGGACCTAGTTAAACCTACTCTGAACCCAGCAAAAATGCAGAAAAAGAAACTTCAAAAAATTTAAGGGTACCTGAGAGAAAGGTAATGACACAAAAAAGAGCCCCCACTAAGACTATCCCAGGATAGAACCAAAAAACCAGAATTCATAGGTGTAAATTATTTGAATCTAATGTACAAAATATATATGTAAAATTTCAATTTTGAAAATTTGAGTTTGTGCTAAACATTTTTAGAATTTTTTTTGCTATGAAAGAATATATTTTACATACAAAGCATATGTGAGTAAGTGGAAGGGCAGAGGTAAAGGACTATGTTTCAAATACTTGTGCATCTAAATATTTATATATTGAAATATTAACACCACAAATTCATAGCTCAAGAGCCTAGGACTTTAAGAGATAGATCATAATTGTAGACTTTCATGAAAAAGATTATTATTGTATAAAGGACTCGAATAAGATTGTTTTACCTTTTAAATGTGTAATATTCAATAACTGAATTCTGTGTACATAAATCAGTACAGGAAAAATGCCACTATTGTTGCTTTCTAGGCATAAGAATATAGATGGTAAGACCTTGGTAAGGTACCAGACATAAGATATGTCAGAAGACACAGAGAAAGCATTTGTGCTAAAAAATAAATTTCTTTATAGTGTCTGAAGATACAGAAAACCATGTGATATAGGTAATAGTCTTACCCTACTGAGGATGCAGCATAGAACAATACTAAAAACCTGGACAAAATGTGTCCACTGGTACAACCGTGATACTTCTGCTATAGAGGTAACCAACCACTTTTCTACTGGATTTGAAGTCAGCCTCCACAAATGATATATTTACTTTTGATACCAGAAATCTGGTTAAAAGCCTATAAATGGGATGTAATCAGACATTCTAAGTAGGTTATTTTACTATATAGATAATATATACTGAACACTTTTTCTTCTAAATAAATTCATCCATGGTTATAGAATAGAGCTATTTTTAGCTTTAGTCACAGAATCTTCTTTCAGCTATGAGCAGTGATGACAGTAAAGATACATCATAACTAGTTAGTGTGATGAGAATAAGTGAATGAGAAAAGCTCAAGTATGAATGGAACATACACATCATCTTCCCCCAAATTCAGGGAACACTGAGGTAAAAGAGATAGAAAGACTACAGTAGAATGAGAAAGAAAAATCATGTTTAATGTTTCCTTTCTGGTATGCTATGGTTTTTGCCCTCTTCAATTCACACCATCCATAAAACCTAAAGAAAATCTATTTAAGACTGAATCTGTCAAATTTATGGAGATGGAAGAGTCTCATGAAGCCCCCACTACTCTCTCAGGATCTATAGTTAGTGGTTACTGTGAGAGGAAGAGACATATCTTTGCTCATATATAAGCAACAAAATGAGGAACAGTTGTCCAATAAAAGGGATTAGAAGAAGCCATAAGAGGATGAGAGGAGAATGGGAGGTGAATATGATTAAAAGTCATTGCAAACATGAAAAATTACCACAAAGATGCATTTAAATGTCAGCAGAAGATTTCTTCTTTATATGAGGTCAGACCAGATACAGGGACCCCAGGTAAGACATTGTCCATGACCTGCTAACACTCCTTAAAACCTGCTCAACAGCCCCATCCAGTACCCACACCTTGAGATCCATATTCAGGTCCACAACTTCAACAGAAGACTTCTGCTTTACCTGAGACAAGGCCTCTTCTAGGGGCCCAAGGTAAGACATTGCCCATAGCTACTAATACTCACTAAAGGTTGCCCAGCAGCAACCAGCTCTACCCCCTCTCCTGAGCATTGTATTCTACCCCACAACCTTGGCAGAAAATTCCTGCTGTACCGGGGGTCACATTATACTAGGAAATCCAGCGACCAAGAAAGTAACCAGAACTTCAGAGACCACAAGACTACATGAAAAGACAGAGGCAATGATAGCCTCCAAACCTGCACAGCTCTTACAAGCAACAAAACCCCAGTGCAGATATGCTACTGGACCTCAAGACTCATTAATCAACAAAATCCCTGGCCCCTTAGGTCAGAAAATGAGTGAGGAAACAGAAATCAAGGAATAAAACAGCCATCCAATGTAAACAAACTCAAGAATCAATGCCTAGACCTATAATCATTCCAAACCCAGATGCTTAATGCCAGTGTAAGAACACTTCAACAACAGAAAGAATAATATGGCACAACTAGAGCCCAAATATTTAAGGTCAGCAAGAACTAAGCATTTCAATTTAGATAAGGCACATAAAAATGACCTTAAAACTAAGTTTAGAGATGACAATGGTCCGTAAAGATAAAATAAAAATAAAAAAAAACTTCATTAAAGAAACTCAAGAAAGGATGAACAAAACATGATCCCTGATAGGTAGTATCAACATATAAAAATGGCAATCTTACCAAAAGCAATTTACAGAATTAATGGAATACCCATCGAAATCCCAACACAATTTTTTACAGACCATGAAAGAACAATACACAACTTCATATGGAATAACAGGAAACTCAGGATTGACATAACAGTCCTGCTCAATAAAAAAACTTCAGTAGGCATCACCATTCCTGACTTCAAGCTATACTATAAAGCTATAGTAATAAAAACAGCCTGGTACTGGCATAAAAAGTAGACTTCTTGATCAATGGAATCAAATCCATGTCCCTGACATTTATCCACACACCTTTTTTTGACAAAGAGGCCAAAAATACCCAATGCAAAAAAGATAGTGTCTTCAACAAATGGTGTTAGCCTAACTGGATGGTAGTATGTAGCAGAATCCAAATAGATCCAAACCTATCACCTTTCACAAAACTTAAGTTTAAGAGGATCAAAGACCTCAACATAAACCCTGCTACGCTGAACTTGATAGAAAAGAAAGTAGAAATAACCTCCAACCCATTGGCACAGGTGACCACTTCCTAAAATCGATAAATCTTGAGCCTGAAAGTTAATAGTGTTTAATGTAAGCATTATTCCCTCTTTTAGGCTTCTCAGTTATTTATATATAGGTTTCATGTTCTATATTATTTATAAAATAGTTGTAGCTTTTAAATCTTCATTAAGTATGTATATTAGTCTCTAGATAATCTTCAAGGTTATAATTTTCACTTTTTCAAAATTTAATAAGAACAAGAATTTATGTGCACATCAATGTAGAGTCTTTTAAATAAAATGATTTTGGTTTTGGTTAGAAATGATGTGTGATTATGATAGGCAAAATTAGAAATGATAAAGAATTGAACAGGATAAGAGCTTTTTCTTACTTCTTGTATAATGTAAATTTACAAGTGTCTAAACCAGGTCCCTTGTGGCATTCCTATGCTGTCAGAACCCCTAATTTCTTACCAATCTTCCTACTATACTAATACTTGACTCTTGTATTCATATGTCTCAAGAATACCTTGCAGTTTTGAGAATGAGTACTAATTTCTAGTTGCTCAAATCTGATCTAGATAGGTGAAAAAGGAAAAAGCAAAAGAGGTCCACCTGGTCAGGTATTTAAGAACTCTTCCAAGAAATCTGCCTTTAAGGAAATAGACAGCAAATCTCACTCTGTTTCTCTCACTAGCTAGAACATACTTGGGTGTTCTTACTCGTTTTACAATACTAGGCATGGAATGAATTAGGTCATCTTTTTAACAACAACAACAAAAAAGGTATGAGTTGTTAGGATTCTGTTACTAAGAAAAATTGGGAGAGAGAAATCATAGAGACATGGTAATAGCAATCTTAGTTTCCATTAATATTAGTTAATCTATCAAAACTGAATAGTTTCAGGGTTTGCTGCACATTAAAGAAATATTATGCTATTTTTTCTGTATTTTAATTAACTCTTTTCAAGTTAAGATGTCTGTATTCTCCTTTTTAATGTGATTTCCTTTTATAAGTTTTAAAATTCATAACCAGTTACTTCTCTTCACTAAGAATTTGCCTCAAACATAGTTGTATAAGACACTTTTATGCATTCACTCAATTTTATTCCCAGGAACTCAATTTTGCCTGAAAGAACTGTTATCAACCCAGCTTTATTTTATTACTTAATGAATTATTCTCTAATCTTTACATTTTAACAATTTATATATAATTATGCTAGCGTGTTATCTCTGTATAGTATACCTTCTTCATATTAACTTTTCATTGTTTCTGAGATATACAGCATAATTTTAATTTTACTAAAATGCTTTATAAAACGTCTTTAGCATTCATTATTAAATTCACATATTACTCAGTACTTTTTAGGTTTTAAAATGAGGATACTTTGATCATTTTGTTCTATATTGTTTAATAAACATATTTTCTGAATTATTTTATTTACAGAAATTGTTTATGAAAAGGAGACCATAATTTTGTAGAAAGCAAGAAGGGGGAATATGTAGAAGAGATTGAAGGAAATTAAGAGAAAAAATAAATAAAAAATAAATTTAAAAATATTTTGGTCCCTTTTATAAATAAATGCTTGAAAATAAAAAAAATCTAGCTAAATACTTTTATTTCTTTATTTGTCTAGGCATTATTTCATTATTTTTACAAAAAAATAACTGACACACAAAACACTAACATTCGGTTTGTATAATTTTGTTTTCATACTGAATACTGATTGTGATTAAATTTTTTTTGTTCATATTCACAAATTATTTGAAGTTTAGCCTGGGTGTTGTTGTTCAAATAAATGTATGAATTCTGAAAAACACTTTCATTTTTAATTCTATAGCTTCATTTAAACTCTACAATAATTTTACAGTTTCCTGTGGCCAACCATATCATTGGAAAACTGGCCAAACATGTTGAGCACAGAATATTTGTGGAAATGCTGTTATTTCAACAAGTTAAATTGAACCAGAGAGCATTGTGTTAAATAAATATAGATCAGGATAGAATAGATGGACTATAATCTGGTAAAATTAGGGGGAAACCCCTTATTCAAATTAAAGTAAAATAGTGACTACCTGTGACTAAGAAGAGTATAGTGTTGGAGGAATGGGAACAATTAGTTGAACAAATACTGGTTTATATTAAAACGAGAAGCACTATTGTACAGTGCTAGTAGGTTTAATATAGAAAAGAAAAAAATTAAATGTTTAATAATAAATAGTGAATGTTTGAAGAAATTGATATATTTAAAGTGACTTAAGCCTTGCACATTATATATGTGTACAATGTACCAAAATACTGTGTGCCATCCCTTTAATATGGAGTTTTGTGGTTTATGATAAAATATTATCATTATTTAACATAGCAAATTTGTATAGAACCCCTCACTCATTAGGTTTGTAAATGAATTGCATAATAGCAGAACTCAAAACTGTAGTTTATAATTTAAAGGGCTGAGGAAAAGGCCTGAAGACAAAAAAACCAATAAAGTAAAATGTAAGATCTAATTGGCAGGTATAATATTAATCAAATTTTATGTGAATTATAAACATTTAAATCATAGTTATTCAAATAAAATTTGTGTATTTACATAGAAAACTAGAGAAATTTTGTTAACGCACACCCTAATTGAACATATATTGCTTTAGTTGATATATTTTTAGTCTACTATAATTACATTGTGTGGCAAAAATTAAATTTGATTACATTGAAAGACAACTGAAAATTGTTTACATATCTGATAAAAATTATATAAACTATGTATTTTTGGAGATAGTATTGAATTGAATGAATATTCTACTTAGAAAATTCAAAACACATAATTGGTTATTTCTATACTTAATCAAAATTTTTCTGCAAAAAGTGAATACTTCTATTTTTGGCAGTTTTTCATCATCAGCCACTATGTTTAATTAATATCTATTCAGCAATCCATTTTCCTTGGATTTTTATACATCAATTCCACCTGTCTACTTTGTTGATCAAATCATTCCAGTATCGTCTTTGGGAATATTTGAGCCATTTTACATGTTTTCATTTTTTTTTCTTTTTTTTTTAAATTATGAATAAAGAAGTCACATTTTCTATCCCTGCACATCCTTAATGAAGGTTGCTAACGCCCTCCCACCATATAAGGTCATACTTTCTTCTCCACATCTCCCCATTCCTTCCCCCCCCCCATGGATAGGAGATCCGAAGATCCCAAGGTCCAAATATTGCCTAGTTTAGCCTCCACTCCTGGCAAATCCAGTCTTCTCCCCACAACATTAAGACTGAGTCAGGTGTTCCTTTAGGGGTAGTGGGATCCATGGTGTCAGTCCAAGGTCTTTCCGATCACTGTTCACTTGTTGTGGTTTGCAGCTTGTTCATGCTTTGTTTTTTTTTTTTTTTAAGAGTCTATTAATGATTGAATGAGTACATCCCCTGTTTATCTTTCTAGGTTTGTGATACATCGCTCAGGAGGATATTGTCCAAATAAATCCATTTGCCTGCAAATTTTAGAATATCATTTTTTCTTACTACTGAATAATACTCCATTGTGAAAATGTAGCACCGTTTGTTAATTCATTCTTCAGTTGAGGGGCATCTAGGTTGTTTCCAGGTTCTTGCTAGTACAAATAATGCTGCTATGAACATAGTTGAGCTAATGCCATTGGAGCGCAACTGTGCATCTTTTGGGTATACACCCAAAAGTACTATTGCTGGGTCCTTGGGGAAATTGATTCTCAGTTTTCTGAGAAATCACCATAGTGCAATCCAGAGTGGCTGAACAAGCTTACACTCCCACCAAAATAGGAGGAATATTCCCTTTACTCCACACCCTCTCCAGCATAGGCTGTCATCTGTGCCGTTTATCTTAGCCAATCTAACAGGTGTTAGGTGGCATCTCAAAGTTGTTTTGATTTGCATTACTTTTTTTCTGTATACTTATTATTATCATCATCATCATCATCATCATTAACAAAGAAGTCACGCTTTCTATCCCTGTATGTCATTATTCATGGTCCCTTCCTCCTCCCGCCACATCAGATCATTTTTTCTTCTACACCACTACCCGTACCATCCCTGGGCAGGCAGCAGACAGTCCCATGGTCCCTGTGACCCAATATTACTTAGTTCAGGCTCCAGGCAGATCCAGTTTTGTCCCGCCTCCCTCAAAAGTGAGTCAGGTGTTCCTTTAGGTGCATTGGGAACCAAAGAGTGAGTTCAGGGTGTTTCTGATCCCAGCTGTTCAGGGTTATGGTTTGCAGCTTGGGTATGCTTGGCTTTTACCTTGTTTGTTTGTTTAGAGACCACTAATGAGTGAGGACATCCGCTGCTTATCTTTCTGAGTTTGTGATACCTCGCTCAGGAGAATATTCTCTAATTCCATCCACTAGCCTGCAAATTTTAGGATACCATTTTTTTCTTACTGCTGAGTAATATTCCATTGTGTAGATTTACCACAGTTTGTTAATCTGTTCTTTAGTTTAGGGACATCTAGGTTGTTTCCAGGTTCTTGCTATTACAAATAATGCTTCTATGAACATAGTTGAACTAATGCCTTTGGAGTATGACGGTGCATCATTAGAGTATATACCCAGAAGTGGTATTGCTGTGTCCTTGGAGAGATTGATTCTCAATTTTCTGAGAAACCGCCATACTGCATTCCAAAGTGGCTGAACAAGCTTACACTCCCACCAAAAACTGAGCAGTATTCCCCTTGCTCCGCATCTTCAACATAGGCTGTCATCTGTGCCTTTTATCTTAGCCAATCTAACAGGTTTTAGGTGGTATCTCAAAGTTGTTTTGATTTGCATTTCTCCGATGGCTAAAAATGATGAGCACTTTTTCAGGTGCATTTCAGCCATTTGTAATTCCTCTGCTGAGAATTCCCTTTTTAGATCTGAACCCCATTTTTTGATTGGGTTATTCAAGGTTTTGGGCTCTAGATTCTTGAGTTCTTTATATATCTTAGAGATCAGACCTCTATCAATTGTAGGGTTGGGGAAAATCTTTTTCCATTCTGTAGGCTGTCGTTTTATCCTATAGGCAGTGTCTTTGGCTTTACAGAAGTTTCTTAGGTTCAGGAGATCCCACTTGGAAATTCTATGAAAGGCAATCTACAGATTCAATGCACTGCCCATCAAAATACCAACACAATATTTCTTGGAACTTCAAAGAACAATACTCAATTTCATTTGGAATAACAGGAAAGCCAGGATTGCCAAAACAATTTTACTCAACAAAAGAACCTCAGGAGGTATCACCATTCCTGACTGCAAGTTATACCTTAGAGCTACATTAATAAAAACAGCCAGGTATTGGCATAAAAACAGACTTGTGGATCAATGGAATAGAATTGAGGATCCAGACATTAACCCAAAAACCTGTGAACACCTGATTTTTGACAAAGAGGCCCAAAACATTTAATGGAAAAAAGATAGTATATTTAACAAATGGTGTTGGCATAGCTGGATGGAAGTGTGTAGAAAAATGCAAATAGATCCGAGCCTGTCACCCTGCACAAAACTCAAATCTAAGTAGATCAAAGACCTCGACATAAACCTATCCACTCTGAACTTGATAGAAAAGAAAGTGGAAATACACTTATATGAATTGGCACAGGCTACCACTTCCTAAATATAACACCAGTGGCACAGACACTAAGACCAACAATCAATAAGTGGGATCTCTTGATTTGCATTTCTATGATGGCTAAAGATGATGAGCACCTTTTCAAGTGCCTTTCAGCCACTCGTAATTCTTCTGCTGAGAATTCCCTTTTTAGTTCTGAACCCCAGTTTTGATTGAGTTATTCAAGGTTTTCGGCTCTAGATTCTTGAGTTCTTTATATTTCTTAGTGATCAATCCTCTATCACTTGTAGGGTTGGTAATAATCTTTTCCCATTCTGTAAGCTGTTGTATTTTTCTTATTCACTGTTTCC
This sequence comes from Sigmodon hispidus, assembly GCA_004025045.1. Classification (NCBI taxonomy): domain Eukaryota; kingdom Metazoa; phylum Chordata; class Mammalia; order Rodentia; family Cricetidae; genus Sigmodon; species Sigmodon hispidus. The sequence continues at coordinate 46,589 of PVIH01015852.1, forward strand.
TTGGCCTTACAGAAGCTTCTCAGTTTCAAGTGGCCCCACTTATTGATTATTGTACTTATTGTCTGTGCTACTGGTGTTATATTTAGTAAGTGGTCGCCTGTTCCAATTCGTAGAAGTGTGTTTCCCACTTTCTTTCTATCAAGTTCAAAGTGGCTGGGTTTATGGTCTTTGATCAATTTGGATTTGAGTTTTGGGCAGGGTGACAGGCTTGTAACTATTTGCATTTTTCTACACAGTACCATCCAGTTATGCCAACGCCATTTATTAAAGATACTATCTTTTCCATTGAATATTTTGGGTCTCTTTGTCGAACAGCAGGTGTTGATAAATTTTGGGTTAATGTCTGGATCCTCAGTTCTTTTCCATTGATCCATAAGTCTGTTTTTATGCCAGTATCAGGCTGTTTTTATTATTGTAGCTCTATAATATAACTTGAAGTCAGGGATAGTGATGCCTCCTCATGTTCTTTTGTTGAACAAAATTATGTTAGCAATCTTGGCTTTCTTGTTATTCCAAATGCAATGTAGTATTGTTCACTCAAGGTCTAAAAGTTTTGTGTTGGGATTTTGATGGACAGTGCATTGAATGTGTAGATTTCCTTTGGTAGAATTGCCATTTTTACTAAGTTGATCCTACCTATCCAGGAACATGGGAGAGCTTTCCATTTTCTGATATCCTCCTCAATTTCTTTCTTCAGAGATTTAAAATTTCTGTCAAATAGATCTGTTACTTTTTTGTTTGCAATCTGCAAAGTATTTAATAGTATTTGCAGCTATTATAAATGGTGATGTTTGCCTTATTTTTTTCAGACCTTTTATCTTTAGTTTATAGGAGGGCTACTGATGTCTTTGAGTTAATCTTGTATCCTGCTACATTACTGAAGTTGTTTATCAGCCATAAATGTTCCTTGGAAGAATTTTGTGAGTCACTTATGTATACAATCATACCATCTGCAAAAAAAGATAGTTTCACTTCTTTTCCAATTTGTATCCCCTTAATCTCCTTTTGTTCTCTTATTGCTTTAGCTAAAACTTCAAGAACTTTATTGACTAGATAAAGGGAGAGAGGACATTCTTGCCTAGTTCCTGATTTTTAGTGGGATTGCTTTGAGTTTTTCTCCATTAAGATTAATGGTGGCAATCCATTCTTCAGTTGAGGGACATCTAGGTTGTTTCCAGGTTCTTGCTATTACAAATAATGCTGCTATGAACATAGTTGAGCTAATACCTTTGAAGTGTGAATGTGCCTCTTTAGGGTATACACCCAGAAGTGGTATTGCTGGGTCCTTGGGGAGATTGATTCTCAATTTTCTGAGAAACCTCCATATTGTATTCCAA
>PVIH01015853.1:9054-48027 GCA_004025045.1 Sigmodon hispidus
TTTTTTTTTTTTTTTTTTTTTTTTTTTTTTTTTTTTTTTTTTTTTTTTTTTTTTTTTTTTTTTTTTTTTTTTTTTTTTTTTTTTTTTTTTTAATCATGGCTTAAATCAGCAAGGCAGGTTTTTTTCATAAGACTATTTGTCTTCTGTTCTTCATGGACTTAATATCATGTTAGGCTAAATTTGGATATATGACTAAAATGCACCTAAAGAAATAAAACAGGTCTTTATTAGTTACAAGTATTTACAATATTATTCATGGCATCCTAAATGTTTTCACATGTTAAATACTTTCCCGGTTTCCTTAGATGACTTCTATGCTAGGAAATGCAAACTAGAAATATATTTGAATAAAATGGTATGCCAACATCCACAAGAATAAGAACATTGATTAGAGAAGGAACATTTTTCCCTAACTATAAATATTAACTACTGTGTTTTGCACATAGATGTGACTTTATTTGAAATGACCATAAACAAGCTGTAAAGAAAAATAAAACATTACATTCTCCTTGTATCTAACATATTTCAAGATCAATTGCATAAAAGCTCTAAAAATTCTGCGATTTTCTCTCAGAACTGTACAGAAACTTCATGCTGAGAATATTATAGAGACAATCATATAGCTTTGTTCATAACTTTTTGATGGAATATGACAAATAAATTTGCATTTAACAAACAGGATGCTTGTTTGGAAAAACTTGTATACTTTGGACATTGTTTTCCAAAGAATTATTTAGACAATCTAGAGTAGTGGTTCTCAATCTGTTGGTTGTGACCCCTTTCAAATGGATCTTATATTGGATGTCAAATATATATCAGATTTTTACATTATGAGTCAAACCAGTAGCAAAATTGCAGTTTTGAAGTATCAACAAAAACAGCTTTATATGGTTGGGAGTCACCGCAATATATAAAACTATATTTAAGCAGCATTCAGAAGGTTGTGAATCACTGAGTTACAGAATTTCAAAAGTGTATTATGTTAGAGATAATAGGATTTTCAGTTTAGTAAGAATGGTTGCCCAACATCAACAATAATTTTCTTTCAGTTGAATGGCATGTAACAGATACAATAGAGATGGTTTGCAACAGTGTCATTTTATCAGAATACAATTTAACTGCATCTTGTGTTAATTACTTTCAAATAGTTGTGAAGTACCTGTCAGAAACAACTTAAATGGCCTCAAAATTTCAGAGCTCTCATGGTTGGAAGAGCATAGTAAAGCAAGACAGCCTTATTATGTTGTGTCAAATGAGTGCTCAGCTGGTTCAGCTCCTAATATCTTTTCCATAGTGTTTGCCCATCTTTGCTCTGAGCCTATGGAGTAATATCACTTATACTTTGTGCAAGATACTTCTTTCTTGCTCTGTTAATCCTGCCTAAACTCTTTGCAGAAATACTTACAGGAATATTTTACCAAACTCCTAAATCTAAGCACACAGAAGTGAAAAATTAATGGTTACCATCAGTCCTGTAAGTATGGATGGTTTATATATTTTACTATATTGAACTCATTAAATAACACAACTTTACTATAAATGTGATATTTTTTAATGTAAAAGAATAATTGTAGTGGGAAATCTGAAGCTACACATTTAAGCTGTGCCGGAGTGGAGTGTTGAGTCGGGCAGAGCGTGGTTGACTCAAAAAAAAAAAAAAAGCGACAATAAAAAGGACGCACTGGAAGATGGAAGTGGGCGCGCGTCGCTGGACTGGTGATGTGGCTTCTGGGCGGTTTGTGAATGTGCAGCGTAGAGATAAAGAGTTTTCCTTAGAAATGCTCCAGCATGCTACAACCTTATCCCTTCATTTTCTCTTAAAACCTTCTCTGTTTTATAAGTGGTTTTCACAAAATAAACCCCATTTAAAACATATCTCACAGCGGGTTCTTACAGTGATAATTGGCACCCAACGTGGGATTTTTTACATGATATCTGAACTATAAGAAATTATTGCATTCAATCCTAAGTGTTGAATTGCCAGTAATATTGTGTTAAAGTTCAAAGGGTGATGTTTTTAGCACTGTTTGTGAACAATCTTAATTTTGAAACTACTTCTAAGAATGAATTTTCAAGACTCATTTTTAAAAGGAGACTTAGTTTAATAACTGTCTGTGATTAAATACAAGAATAGCTGAAAATGATGTCATTTAAATAATTGGTTAATTTTTAATACGTGAAATATAAATAAAAGCACTTTTGTCTCTGCTAGCCGCCTTTTTATGCGTGGTCTTGATGATGTGTTTTACTCTGAACTTATCATTGGAAACATTTTGGGTTTAAATACTGTTTATGAAATAGTTTATATTTAAACCTCATAATTCTTATTACCTTTCACTTTTCCATAAGTGTGGTAATTACCACATACATGTACTCACATATAAATACACACAAACATCTACATATTGACATATTACTATCATAACCAAATACACTCTTTAAAACTGAACTCCAAGTGAACTTAAATCCATCATACCATATATAATTGTACTATCTTTGTATGGTATTTTTAGCAGTGTTGTTCATATTTCACAACAATGTAAATGTACATCCTTGAACTCTTTGAAATATACCAAATTCTGTAATGTTTATTTTATATGCATATATCTGTAGCATGTGTTTATTTACATTTCTACTATCTAATTTAATCTTACAATTTGCTCACTTTTGTTCTGAATACTCAATAGTTCGATTCGTGGTTTGTTTCTCTCTTCAAAACTTGAATTCCAAGTTATAGCACATTAAGATGTCATATACTCACCTCTCAACATACAAGAGAAAATAAAATAGCAAAAAATTATGAGTGATGAAAATATCATTTTTTATGGACAAAAACTTAATATATGACATATGTTAACTTATATCTGTGCTATAACATTGCTTTTAGTGTAAAAGCAACAGGAAATAAAACAGTCTTTAAATCTTAATGTATATTTTATAAAATATATTTTAACTCAGTTGAAATGTAAAGTTTATTTTCATTATGTGGAAAGTATTACTTTACTCCTAAGTTGTGAACATAACTGTTTTGTAAAGAGGCTGATATACTACTGAGTAAATAACATAGCTTTTAAAATGATCATATTTATACATATTTACATAACAGAATGTAGTATCTCCAAGGAATTGTTACCATAGTTTTATAGAGTCTGATTTGCAGAATTTGTCATTTCTATATTCACAAGCTACTTTTAATCTTCATAGTCTGTATGAAGTATAAAATAAACAATCATCTCATTATCTTCCCTGTGGAATTTTGCTAGGAGCTAGATTGTTGCCATAAGTATACCGATGCATTGATTTTCTTGAAACAAAAGTACATACACCTAACTTTATAATAGTCAATTTATGGAGAACTGATTATGTAACTGTTGCTAGCCTTCAAATATATGTCGTGACCTCATTTTTTTCTTAGTAACTAAATTTCTGTATTTGAAATCTCATGTGATTATGATTCTATTTGCAAGTGCACAGGTTGTACAATGTCACTCTCAAATAGCTAAAAGTTGCTCATCATTATTTTCTATAAATTTTAAAACAATAATTGACAAACCTCTATCTTTGCTTTTTATTATTATTATAACATGCTCCATAAGAGACATAGCCTTTCTCCTTTATTCATCATGCTCATTGTCTTCCCATTACTGATGTAAGCTCTTTCATAGATTAATATACACATCTACAGGCATATTTATGTACTTTTACTCTCATTTGCTAAGTGTCCAGTGCTCTTTAACTCAGGTAGTTCTATTGCAGAATGCCTCAAACTAAATTGCATTCCTTTTTAGATCTGTTCTTTCTCATAATTGTTCTAACATTGGTTGCTGTCTCCTTTCACCAACAAAGTGATTATTGTAAGAGAAATCATGACGCTCTTCTGGAAGGCACTTGCTATGTCCAAGGCTGGCTACCGTCACTCTTTCCTGGTGGACAGAGAATGTTCAGGCAACTCCACTAGTTATGGCTTCCCAAATTCTACAGTCCCAAATGGGATCCTATGGAGATGAAGATTCTCAGAAGCACATTACTGAATATCACAATTTAGCATCTACACTCTGTTCATCACAAACTTCTAATATTGGAGGAGTATCATTAACATGCATCTGCTTCATAAACATAACACTAAAAGGACCAGTGATTTATCCGTCTGTACTTCCTGTTACTCCTTGAGCTACATAATCAGTCATTATATATTTGCTCAGTTGTTACTAAGTCCTGCAGAGATTTGAGAGCTTTATTTGGGAGACTGGGGGCAAATTGCAGAGCTTTTCAGTACCTTCCAATAAGTTTCAGTTTATATGAAAAGACAATAGAGAACTTTTAATGAATAGAATAGTAAGCCCAAGACAGCATTTTACAATTAATTGAAATTTTTGTTGAGCACAGGGACGAGAACCACTTTCAAAAAAAGAATTGAAAAGAAAAGACAAACAAAAACCCAAGAAAAATGCCATGGTAAACCAAATGGGAATAAGGAAAGCATCAGCCTCTATGGGATATATAAATTTTAGTGTTTGTTGTCTTTACTGTTTTGTTGTTGCTGGCAAGAGTTTATGGGTGTAGCTTCTGCTATTACTAGGAGACATAATTTCACAGGAACCCCGTGTTCCTCTAGCTATTACAATATTTTCACCCCTCTTTCACAATATGTCCTGAACCTTGAGTGGTAAGAGTGTTTCTATGCATAATGTATATTTATATATGTATATATAACATACACAAATGTTTATATATATATATATATATGTTCATTGGGACTGGGATCCACATCTTGATTGGTTGTGAAACTTTTTAATGGTTTTCAGCTGTTGCATAGAAAGAGAAGTATCCTTGATGTGTAAAGAGGTGAAGGAAACACTTATCTGTGAGTATAAGTATGAATGTTTAGATTGTTATTAGGGTTCAGTGAACTGGTGATGTTATGTTCTCCAGTATCCATGAATTCATTAGCACTGAGGAATAGTTGGCTAGGTTTACAGTATCAGGCATGATTTTATTCTTGTTGAGTAGGCATAAGATCAATTAGAAAGATTTTGATTAGCGTCAATGTATGTGTACCACTACTGTACTCTTAGAATTATTGTGTTTTGTTAATCCTTAATGTGGCTCATTGGTGTTGTAACTGGGTAGAATTATTGATTTCTCTCTTTCTTTGGTTGTTCCATGGCTCATTCTGGTAACATAAAAAGTAATACTCACAATGAAAATTTCAGGTTGATATCACATCAAATATCTGAACATTTAAAGTGCATAGTGCATTAGGCAGTAGGGATTACTTTTCATATAGTTAGTGAATATAGTTTCTTTGATTCCATAAAAGCAATATGACATAATAGACTTATAGAGAAAGAAATAAGTTGATTCTTGACTTAAAATTTTCAAAAATGACATTAAAATTCACTGCAGTATTGACAATTTTAGAATCAAGAAAGGAGTTATTTAAGCCACAGTACAAATCCAGTGAAACACCTGGAAACAGGGCAGGTACATAATTTGTGAGGTGAAAGGAATGGGTTATGTTTAAAGTACTAAAATGTAAATATGTATCTTCTGTAGTCTGTCTCTGAACTTGTTATGATGTGTGGGGGTGTATGCAAGTGTATGTATGTGCATTTTAATGGCTAAAACCATTTATTGCTATTCTAAGTAAATAAAATTGAAATTGAACAAAAAATGACTATTGTATTCACCCCTACAAAATGGTGTGTTCTAGACTCTATGGTATATATGTTTTCTAAGAATGTTTCAATAGCATAAAAGAAAATAGTTAAAATATAACAAATAAAGAAGCAAAAACAGACTCTCAGGAAATCGAGAGAATTATGACCTCATACTTTGAAAATCTATATTCCACAAAAATGGAAAACCTAGAATAAATGGAAATCTTTTTGGACAGGTACCATTTACCAAAATTAAATCAAGACCAGATTAAAGATCTAAACAGTCCTATAAACCTAAAGGAAATTGAAGCCGTCATTAAGTCTCCCCCCCCCCCAAAAAAATAGCCTAGACTCAGATGGTTTCGGTGCAGACTTCTACCAGACATTCAAAGAAGAAATAACATCAATACTCCTCAAAATGCTCCATACAGTAGAAACTGAGGGAACATTGCCAAACTGTTTTTGTGAGGGCACAATAACACTGATACCCAAGCCACTCAAAGACACAACAAAGAAAGAGAATTACAGACCAATTTCATGAACAATGATGCAATGATGCAAAAATTCTGACCAAAATTCTGACAACAACGTATAAAAAATATCATATCATCCACCACGAACAAGTAGACTTCATCACAGAAATGCAGGGATGGTCCAACATAGGGAAAACTGAAAATGTAAATCATCATTTAAACAAACTGAAGGATAAAAAAAACGCATGATCCTATCCTTAGAAGCTAAAAAAGCCTTTGACAAAATCCAACACTCCTTTATGATAAAAGTCCTGGAGGGATGAGGAATACAGGGAAAATATCTAAATATAATAAAGGCAATTAATAAGAAGCCAACACCCAACATCAAACTAAATGAATAAATAATCAAAGCAATCCCACTAAAACCAGGAACTAGACAATGATGTCCTCTCTCCCTTAATCTAATCAATAAAGTTCTCTAAGTTTTAGCTAAAGTAATAAGAGAACGAAAGGAGAAAAAGGGGATACATATTGGAAAAGAAGAAGTGAAACTATCTCTATTTGCAGATGATTTGATTGTATACATAAGTGATCAACAAAATTCTGCCAGGAAAATTCTACACTTGATAAACACTTTTAGCAATGTAGCAGGATACATGATTAACTCAAAGAAATTGATAGCCCTCTTATACTAACGATAAAAGGGCTGAAAAAGAGATAAGGGAAACATCACCCTTTATAATACCTGCAAATAGCATTAAATGCCTTGGAGTAACCCTAACCCTAACCCTAACTATAAACAAAGAAGTTAACAGATCTATTTGACAAAAAATTTAAATCACAGAAGAAAGAAATTGAAAAGTATTTAAGAAAATAAAAAGACCTCCCATGTTCCTGGATAGGTAGGATCAACAAAGTAAAAATGAAATTCTACCAACAGCAATCTACAGATTCAATGCAATTCCCATCAAAATCACAATAATTTTTTTTTACAGACCTGGAAAGAACAAAAGTCAATCTCATTTGGAATAACAGGAAAGCCAGGACTGCCAAAACAATTTTGCTCAAAAAAAGAACCTCAGGAGGCATCACCATCCCCGAGTTCAAATTATACTATAGAGATAGAGTAATAAAAGTAGCCTGGTACAGATATAAAAACAGACTTATGGATCCACGGACTCGAATTGAGGATCCAGGCATTAACCCAAAAACGTATGAACACCTGATCTTTGACAAAGAGGCCCAAAATATTCAATGGGAAAAAAAGATAGTATCTTTAATAAATGGTGTAGGCATAGCTTGTACGGTAGTGTGTAGAAAAATGTGAATAGATACAAGCCTATCACCCTGCACAAAATTGAAATCCAAGTGGATCAAAGACCTCAACATAAATCCAGACACACTGAACTTGATAGAAAGAAAGTGAGAAATACCCTCGAACAATTTGGCACAGTTGACCACTTCATAAATATAACACCAGTGGCACAGACACTAAGAACAACAATCAATAAGTGGAACTTCCTGAAACTGGGAAGCTTCTGTAAAGCCAAGGACACAGATAATAAGACAAAACAACAGCCTACAGAATGGGAAAAGATTTTCATCAACTCTAATCTCTAAAATATATAGATAACTCAAGAAACTAGATTCCAAATCTTGAGTAACCCAATCAAAATTGGGGTTCAGTACTAAAAAGGGAATTCTCAGCAGAAGAATTACAAATGGCTGAAAGGCACTTGAAAACATGCTCAAAATCTTTAACCATCAGAAAAATGCAAATCAAAACAACTATGAGATACCACCTATCACTTGTCAGATTGGCAAAAATAAAAGACATAGATGACAGCCTATGATGAAGAGGTTGCAGAGCAAGGGAAACACTCCTCCATTGTTGGTGGGAGTGTAAGCTGGTTCAGCCACTCTGGAATGCAGTATGGTGGTTTCTCAGAAAACTGGGTATCCATCTCCCCAAGGATCCAGCAATACCTCTGTTCGGCATATACTCTAAAGATTCAGATTTGCACTCCAAAGTAATTAGCTCAACTATGCTCATAGCAGAATTATTCATAATAGCAAGAACCTAGAAACAACCTTGATGCCCCGCAACTGAAGAATGAATTAACTAACTGTGGTACATCTATGCAATGGAGTATTACTCAGCAGTAAGAAAAAATGATATCCTAAAATTTGCAGGCAAATGGATGGATTTCGAGAATATCCTCCTGAACAAGTTATCACAAACACAGAAAGCTAAGCAGAGGATGTACTCACTCATTAGTAGACTCTAAACAAAAAAGCAAAAAATCAAAGCATTTCCAAGCTACAAACCACGACCCCTGAACAGCTTGGGATCTGAAACATCTTGGACTGGTACCTTGTATCTCACTCCCTCCAGAGGGATCCCTGACCCAGTCTTGATGTGGGAGTAAGGAAAGCAGATCTGCCAAGAGAGGATGGTGAACTAAGCCACCTTGGGACTTGGATATCTCCTGCCCTTGCTGGGGAGGAGATAAAGTGATGTGGAGAAGAACAAGTGACTGGAAAGGTCGGGAAGGGGAAGGGAGCTTGAACAATGGTTTATACGGATAAAAAAAATGGCTTTACTCATTATTAAAAAAAAGAAAAAACTTTGATAAGTCTTTTGGTTATGTGTTTATCAGAAGGCTCATATAACCAATTAAATGGTGTGCAATTCTGTTATGGAAAAAATAAATAAAGAAGCTATATTTATATATGTATGTATGTATTTATTATTTATGGTTTTTTGAGACAGGATTTTGCTGTTTAATTTTGTTGGCTGTCCTGGAACTCACTCTGTAGACTAGGCTGGCCTCAAATTCTCAGAGATCTGCCTGCTTCTCCTTACTAAGTGCTTGGATTAAAGGCATGTGCCACCACCACCAGACAAAAAGCTACTTTCAAGCAGATCTTTTCCCTTAAATAATATATAATTCTCTGTAGAAAAATATTTTTATGAAGCTACTCATAATACTCCAATATTTCTTATGAATCTGTAAAGACTGAATCCAAATTTATGAAAATGGTATATAAGGCCATGGTATAATTCATTTTTCACTATTTTATTTGTGTATTTCAATATTTCATCTTCCTGGAAGTAATTTTTTTTACAAATCTATCACATCATACTCGTAGAAATTATTTTCACATTATAGAAATTACTCCTATCTGCTCCTACCATTGAGCCTTTAGTTGAATGGAATACATAATTCTGGGATCATACTTTTCATTCAACTAACAGAAGATCACTGTTGTGAGACTATGATTTTGTACTGGAAATATTGGTTTAATAAAATGTTGATCAGTCGTTATCAATGGTTAAGTTTTCCACAGTAAACAACAAATTCTGCTAACAACAAACTTTAAACATCCTGAAAGAATATGGTGCTCCACCACAACAATTCTACTTGGCTCATTATGATATGTACACACTCAATGTTTGGTTCTAGAATACAAAACTATTCAGGGCAGTTGCAACATGGGTAATTAAGATTATCTATTAAATGGATTAATAAACTGGGTTAAATCTACATAATGGACTACTACTCAGCAGTAAGAAAAAAATGATATCCTAAAAGTTGCAGGCAAATGGATGGATAGGGAGAATATCCTTTTGAGTGAGGTATTACAATCCCAGAAAGAGGAGCAGGGAAGGTACTCAATCATTAGTGGACTTTAAACAAAAAGCAAAGCATGTCCAAGCTGCAAACCACAACCACTGAACAGCTTGGGATCTGAAGCACCTTGGACTGGCACCTTGGAGTCCATTCCCTCCAGAGGAACACCTGACTCAGTCTTGATGTTGGGATGAGGAAAGCAGATCTGCTTGAAGTGGATGCTGAACTAAGCCACCTTGGGGCCTTGGGACCTCCTGCCCTTGCTGGGGCAGGACATAAGGTGATGGGGGAAGAGAGTGATTGTGAGGGGAGGGAAGGGTAAGGGAGTTTGAAAAAGGGGATACATGTATAAAAATAAGACTTTATTCAAAAATAAATAAAAAATTAAAAACCCAATACTAAGATAGCTGGCTCAATTATGCTTCTTTTCTGTACAGGAATTCAACAATTACATGACATGCTTGAGGTCATATTAGACATGCAAAGTGAAGATTGGGCTAAGTTTGATGACAAATGCTGGTCTTGATCCATAAATAAAGCAGTTATTCTGCTTTTTCTGGCATTTTCTCAAAATAACTGGTTTTGTTTAGATATTGAGACCATATTTTCCCAGAAAAAAAATAATTAAGTTTAGTTCATTAATTAATATATGACTTCATTTCAGCTAACATAATATTTAGTGTTGTAATTATCACATTCAAATAGGCATATTTATCTTGCTTTGTCCATCCTACCTAGATTTATATGTAATCATACTCCAAAATAGCTTATGGTGGGAAAATAAAATGAAACAAACAAAACAAACAAAAATCAGAGAATACTCTCATATGCATTTACCTAAAATATTGGCCAACATATCATATAACCACAAGCAAAGCACAAGTTAGAAATACCGATTTAGGGGCTGGAGAGATGGCTCAGTGGTTGGGAGCACCGCCTGCTCTTCCAGGGGACCCGGGTTCGGTTCCCAGCACCCACATGGCAGCTAACAACTGTCTGTAGTTCCAGTTCCAGGTAAAAACAAAGGCAAATAAATAAATAAAGTTTTAGAAATACCGATTTAAATAATAAAATATCAAAGAAGATATTATATACTTCTTGATTTTTCAAACAAAAAATGCATCAAAGCTCTTGATTGAAATTGAAAAGTCTTGAATATTTATTTACAATATCCAGTCTTGTTTGCCTGAGATGAAATTGCCTGTGAACTATACATTCTAAATAATTCCAGTCTTATTAAACTCTTGCCAGGTTTATTTAGTTTCTAAATAGAAATTGATGGCTTCATTTGAAGGATAAAATACAAATATATGTGAGTGTTATCAGAAATTAAAAGAAGTATATTGGCAATATTGTTAGGTTAATAATGAAGTATTTGGAAATGATTTTTCTTCCCAGCAGCCCATATAGCACCTTACGGCACTATGAAAGCTACATAGCTTGGAGAAAGATTCCAGATCATTGTCTGCTTAACAACTCCTTATTCTTTTATCAAAATCAGTTATAACTGGTCTCACCATCATGTGCTAGTAGATAGTCAAATAAAAAATGGCAAGAGCCTCTGCAACTTATTTCATAAACAAACCAAAGGAAGTCATCCCACATGTGACGCAGAGATTCATGTTTGATAACCAATCACTTTTATTTTAGTAAGATTATGGAACATTAGGTTTCTGTATTTCTTTTTCAACACACTTAGTGTTAGTCCCCCACCATCACGTCCTTTGCCCAACCATCAGTCTTCCTCCCATCATAAATCCAACCATATTATTTTCTTTCCCCTCATAATTAACTTGTATTAAAGTCTTTTTCTTTTGTTAAGACCTTTGTCCCACCTCCAATATCCCCTTTCTAGTTTCCTGTATTATAAAAGTACTCTATGTTAAGACACATATCCAAAGATTTGGAACTAAGATTCACTTGTGAGGGATAGCATATGACATGCCCTTTTTGAGTCCGGATTACCTCCCTCAGTATAATTCCCCAGTCTCATTCATTTACCTTAATATCTCATAATTTCATTTTGTATATACCTGAAAATTTTTATTTTGTATGTATACCAATTTTTCCTTATCCATTTTTCTGTTGATGAGCATCTAGGCTGATTTCATACTCTAGTCATGATGAATAGAAGACCAAAGACCATGGATGAGCAATATCTCTGGAGGGTGAGTATAGAGTATCGTGTGTGCTATAACTGGGTATACAGGTAATATAACTAGGTCACAGGTAGTTCTACTTTAAGCTCCATAAGAAACTTCTACAATAATTTTCACAAGTGCTATATCAGTTTGCATTCTGACCAACAGTGAATAAATGTTCTCATTTCCCCACACCCTTTCTAGGATTTCTTGTCATATGCTTTCCTCAATTTAGTTATTCTATGTAAATATAACAGAAGGTAAATTTATTGATGCCTAAGTATGTTGAATGTTAAATAAACATTTCTCTGTCATTTGCATTTTTCCTTTTGAGACCTTTTTGCTGAGTTAAATAGCCAAGTTTTAAATTATTATTACTAAAATAATATAGTTCAAATTATAAGAATAGTATATTAATATTAATGAAAACAAAAAGTAAATGTAGTAAATAACTCAAATGTTAAATCTGTGAAAATTGTGTAAAATAGACACTTTAGAACATCATAGCATAGCATATCATTTTCTAAAAACTAATTAATCTATTTAAGGAATTAGAGTAAGCAAGTGTTTCAATTTTAATAAAAAGAATATGAATTCATGCTCTGAATAACAGCCTATGAATCTTATCAGTAACAGATAACATGATAATCCAAAATACCTGGAAAAGATCATTTTGGTATTCTATGCAAAAGAAATTATAAGAATAGTAGGGTTTTAATACTCAGATGGCATATGACTAAGAGTGTTACAGATAAATGTTAAAATACAAATCTTATCTGTCATAATGGAAATAAAATAGTGTGATCATAGCAAAGTGATAAAAATAGTCTGAAAATAGGATGAAGATAAATGTATTAAAGGCAAGTTGAAAGTTATTTTGATACATGAAATGAAACAGATTGGTTTAATGATAGTGAAGGAAATAAAAGAGTAAAAATATTTTAAAAATAATTATATCTTGTTTATTATCTATTCATATACAACATGATTAACAACTTTAACCTAAGAATACAATATTTATTGGGGCAAGAACAGGAAACAGACATAAATTGGATAGATACATAGCTCTATATCACCTTAATATGCAGTATGATGAAAAACAAATTGTATAAAATAATGGAGGCTTTTCTGTCTCCATTTTAAATTCCAAGAAGAAGTACTATGTAAATGGTTATAATACACAAATTTTTTTCTTACCTTATCTTAAATAAATTAATTCTTTCTTGATTGCTGTGGTTTGATGCCCTTCTTATTTTGGATTTTTTAAAATATAAAATAAAGCCTTTTTATCCATGTATACCCTTGCTATCCTGCCCTTTCCCCTCCCATCTTCTCCTGGTCAGCCTTTAGCATTTCTCCTCCTCATTCCCCTCCCCTCCACAAAAGGGGCAAGAAGTCCTAGGGTAGATCAGCTCAGCATCCAGTCCAGTTAAGTCTGATTTCTTCATCCTAATATCAAGGCTGTGTTAAGTGTTCCTCTGCAAAGAATAAGCTCTCAAGTTCCAGTACATGCACTGAAACACAATCTGATCCCTCTCCTTGAGGCTCCACATACTTCCCATGTCAGTGGACAGTTGCCTATCCTTGGAGGGCCTAGGTTCTAGTCTTGAAGGGTCCCCTGTGGCTGTTCTTAATTCAGTGAGCCAGACATCACTGTGAGAATTTTTCTCATAATCCCTATCCCCTTACTCATATAGACTCTCCTCCCCTACTCTCAGCTAGACCAGGAATTTAGCCCAGTGCTCAGCCATTTAGTCCTGCCTCTACCTCTATTCATTGTTGGATGTAAGTTCTGTGATGGCACTTAAGGTACTTATTCATTTGATTATAGGGGAAGTCGTATTTAGGCAACACCTACACTATTGGTTGAAGACTTAGCCAGGGACATTCTGTCAGTTCTTGGAGGAGTCCCTAGCACCCAGTCTTTTTCCAACCACACATTGGCTTCCTCTATTAACATCTCCATAACTTCTTTTCTTCTCTCCATCTTTGTTGCTCTTCTCACTCAGCCATTTCCTTCTCTCATGATTTGTTCCCACCTCTTCTTGGTCACAACCCATTATGTTCCCAATTAGCTAAGGAGAGCTTCTCTATTTTCTCTTCTTAGGGGAATGCCTGGAAGTTTCTTTTAAATTTCTTCAGATCCCAATCTGTTCAGAGGTTGTGGTTTGCACCTTGGGTGTTCTTTATGTCTAAAGTCCACTAATGAGTAAGTACATCACAATCTTTTTGGTCACGTTAAGAAACTACTGAAGTTATTACTCAGATAATGTAGTATGCCTTCCCTAATCTTTTCCACTTTTGTTTTGTTTTTGTGGTTTCTTTCTATCTTTTTCTTTTTTGCTTTTTCATTTTTTTTGGCACTACAGTTGGGCTAGTAACTGGAAAGCCAGTTTGCTATCCTTAAAATAGGGAGATATAAGATGTAACAGGAAAAATATGGAAAGCGAAGAAGATACTTCACAATGTTTTTCATGGTATCCAAATAAAGGAAGAGTCATTAGAAGCTCTAACCAAGCTGAAAGAATTTGGACTATGAGTTTTAACAAGTGTCATTTAAAATCAACATATTGCAGTAAACATTTAATGTATAGATCCTGTCTTCAGTTACTTTAGAACCAGCATAGTGGAAGGTATCCATTTTCTCTCAGTAGCAGTATGTGGTGAAAACCACTTTTCTGTTATTTTAGAGAGAAGCAGAAAAAGCTTCAAAAGCAATCTTCAAGTGGAACTGAGTTATTACTAAAGAGACTGTTGAAATGCTAGGACTGGGATAATTTTGGAGCACATAAAGTCAAAGTTAGCTTGCCTCATGATACTTCAAGGAGAAAGACTGTTCTTTGATAACAAAGAATGCTACTTTACTTTCCTCATTTAAGTAAATCAGTAATAATTTGAACTCCATTATTAAACTGTAACTGGCATTTTCTTTAAGGAGTAAAACATGCTACTTTAAACCAATTTATAGAATTCTATATTTCTAGTTTCGTTCTTAATGAGTTACAGACTGTGTATGTGGAGAAAGATGTATTTTTGAACAATGTATAATTTACAAAATTTAAGGCACAAAGCAAAATTTGTTTATTGTTTAGATTAGAATAATGCATTTTACTAGGTATTTTCAGGGAGAAGAAAAAATCTATAATAATGTATAAACTAAGATGTTGAGGAAAAACACTACTCTAATGGCAACATTGGGGATAATGAAAAGGATGCCTTACCTACAGGTAGGAATAGAAAAGTGGAAACTATGTCAGGTAATCATTTCAAGGACAACAGAAAACAAAGCTCTCATTTTTTCAATATTCTAGGGAATGCAAGATGTTCACAATGTTGCTGACTTATCAGATTCTCCATATAGGACATCTGTCATTCTAAGTCTGACACATAGTAACACAGAACTAAAAGTTTGAATAGAGGAGAATGCATAGAAATTCTTCAAAATAGAAAATAAATATATGCAAATCAATATATTTCTAGTCATTTGTAACTCTAATACTAACCTAAGCAAAACAGTCTATATTATATAGATGTAATTTTGTCTAAAACATAGTGTATTATTAGGATAGAAACATTCCACTCCCTGTGGGAACAACAACATAGCAAAAGTAACTGAAAAGGTAAAGTGTAATAGCATAATTTGCTTATTTTTTAGGACTCTTGCGTACATTTTTAAAAATTCTTAAAAATAGAAAAAATATAGAACTCTATTAATTAGGGAACAAGTTCTGAGTATTTCTATATTTGAAAGACAGGAGCAAATATCAGAAATATACTTTGTCAGATGGGGAAAAATTCAAGATAATCAGTTTTTCTTGGTAATAGGATTCTATTAAAGGAGCTCTCCTTCCCAAGCCAATGTAAAAGATAAGCCAATCTTGACCAGTTACCTATATCTTTTTTAATTTTAAGGGAAACTGTCTAGAATACTGCTATGCTAATATGTACTAATATGACTGTTTAAAAGAGACTGTTCACAAAACCTTGCTGTGGACTTCTAGATAAGTTTTTTCCTGTCATTCTTTGTGGCCTATGAAGAACATCAACTCTGTCTGATTAAATGTGTTGCTGATATATTATCCATTCTTTAAAGCAAATGGAGCCAGGTTCCTTTCTTTACAAACTAACAATAATCACTAAAAACAGAGGAGTGAAAGCATTAATATGTATTTTCCAATATTCCCTTACCATTGATCTATACAATTACAAGATGTTATTGTTTTTTTATTTCCTTGGGCATGAAAATATATTCATATACTTGTATTGGGTTATAAAATGTTTGATATATGTGAGCAATCTTCATATAATTCCTCAGATAATTGAAGTACTGGACATTTGTGAAATATGATTAGCTATATCACAAATACATTATTGAACAGTAAAATATTCTTAATGCTGCATATAAACATTTTAACACTTTTTTTTTAAAAAAATGAAGTCATTTTTATGACACTTCTATAATTTCTATAAAATATCAGGCATCAGGGCTAGAGAGATGGCTCAGCGGTTATGAGCACTGTCTGCTCTTCCAGAAGACCTGGGTTCAATTCCCAGCACCCACATGACAGCTAACAACTAACTGTCTGTAGTTCCAGTTCCAGGCAAACACCAAGGCAAATAAATAAATAAATAAAGTTTTTAAAAAAATATCAGGCATCTTTGTTTCTCAGAATTGAGAAAGTATAAAGGAAAAATACAATTAATGCTGAAGTGTTCACATATATTCTCTGACATTCCCCTACCAATTACATTCTCTTCTCACATTAAACATTCTTAGGAAGTCAGATATGCGTTCACTTGATATTTTGGTGCATGATGTATCATAACATTTGGGAAATGATTAAGGTGAAGAAACAAGACAGAAGAATCAGGATTTTGTAGAAATATTACACAAAATAACTTTGGAAGCACCCCCAAGGCCATGAGACACATTCAAGGTCCATCTGGTCAGGTCCCAGTTCAGTTTCATGAGCTCTGTTTCATGGATAGTGCAGCCAAATTCTCAAGTACCAGGAGAGGAATTGAGGAAGGTGTGTTAATTAGGATGAGAATATCTACTTCAAAGTAAACTATGAACAATCTAAACTTTGTAAATACAAATTAGAGCTTGAGAAATATAACATAAGCTACTCATTAAAGTCTACTTATTCTGGAATCAATATATTATTTCTAATAGAAAATCACAGCAGAATGTCAAAATGAAATTTTTTTATAGAACTTAAAGGTCTTCAAGAAGTAAGGAATTATTGAGAACAGAAATGTGTATTGTATTATTAATTAGTTAAAACTTTTTCATTGAAATGACAGAAAAAATGTGTAATTTTCAAGAGGCTTCTATATAAGACAAAATTCCGGGCACATTTCATATCCATGCACACTGAATTTATTAAGTTTTCAATTGTAGGAGAAATGGGCTAATACAGGACCAGATGGTCATGGGTCCATTTTATCATTTATTCTTGAGTAAAACAAGAGTTTTTTCAAATATAACTATATTCTAACTTGTAAATCCATAACGCTGATGTGTTAACTCAATAACAGCACCTGCGATTGATGAAGACGTTGTGATTGGTAACATCCAGGAAAGGAAAAACACTGATACACAAGCTTTCCAATATCTAAACAAAAGTATTATAAGAATTCATTTTTGTAAAATATTTTTGGTGATAGAGTGTGAAAGTTCATGTGCAGTTTCTATGAAAAAAATATAAAATTTTGGGATGATGTATGAGAATTCCATGCGAGTTAATCCAAAGAAATTGGGTCATGGTAGGTGAGTGTGGTTTGCATGCCATTTAGTGACTTAGATAGCAATATTCTATTTTCTACAGCAGAATATATTACTTAAAACATTGGCAAATCATTTACAAAACTTATATACACATTTCTTCTACCAAAGTAACTAACTGCCATTGGCATGTGCTTATGTAATGTGTGTGTGTGTGTGTGTGTGTGTGTGTGTGTGTGTGTGTGTGTGTTTCTATCCTTTGGGAAAAAATACTCATTTTAAAACAACACAACCACTAATTTAATCCCCAAATATTTGCCGCCACCATATCCCACTCCTTATGGTGGCAGAAACCCAAACTAACTTTATTTTTGCAAAATATACATTAGATCATGTAGGTAGTAGGTAATATCATTAAAAGCAACATTTCAAATCACTTCACTATGGACCCCAGTTGCCTTATTTTCACTACATTGCAAAATTTCCAATGAATTTGAAACACATTTTACATATTATAATATACTTTTCTTACAATATGGACATCATAAAAGCAATTGTCTCTGGCCTGCTGAACTAAGAAAGATGGGTAGTTGAGTCTTAATCACTCTGCTGATTTTATAAAAACAAGACCAAGTGCATTTGCTAGGAAGGAAGAGAGATTAGAAATGGAACATGTTTACTGTGTGGAAGAGATCTAGCTCATTTCTCTTAGTTCTGACTTATGCTGATCTAAAATATTAGAAAAGATATATAGTCACCATGTTCTTCACTCATCCACAATGTAACAAGAGTTACTGCTCTAAACAACATACTGAGCTTGCCACCAATATTGATTAAAATTCTCTCTGGTTTTTCTTTGCTTATGGAACATTGTCCATCTTCTATGAAAATATATATATTTTTTATATATTTTGGTTTCAATCTACCACCTTTACCCTACTATACCACTTTTTTATCTTTTTTTGATCATAGCACCTAAACTTCTTAAATACCTAAGTGTTTGCTTTTTTGTTTGTTTTTTGTTTTTTTAATTTTTTTATTATGAATAAAGTCATAATTTTTAAACCGTGTGTATCTTTGTTCAAGCTCCCTTCCCCCTCAGAGAAGGAAAACAAGGACCACCTTCTCAACTAAGGAGGGCTTACATGGGCTTACAGAGACTAAGCTTGGGGTCTGCATGGGTCTTCATTGGATCTTCTGCATATGTTATGGTTGTTAGCTTGATGTTTCTGTGGGACTCCTGTGTGAGTGGGTGAATCTCTGCATCTTTTGCCTGCTCTCAGGACTCCTTCCTTCTATTGAGTTGTCTTGTCCAGCCTTACTATGGGGGCTTTTGCCTTCACTTATTGCATTCTACACTGTCTTGATGGTCAAGAACTGGAGACTGGATAGTCCAGAGACCTTCAATAGAATCAGACTTAACAGGCCTTATTAATTAATTAATTAATTAATTTAAAAATCAATCAAATGATTCCAATTAATATGCTGCTATACTCAGATTGGCTTTCTCCAGATTTAGATGGGAGTACGTGTAGAGAACCACAGTCAGACTTTATGCAGGAAGAGAGAGTTTAAATTGGAGACTCCATCTGGTCCCTCTCCTTAGTAGCTCAGGGAGCATGCTACAGAAGAGGAGGAGGAAAGATTGTAAGAGGGAGAAGGTATGGAGGATGCCAGGTGAAAATAGCCCACTGAATCATCAAAACATGGCTCATAGGGGCTCACAGAGACTGAAGTGACAATCAGGCAGCCTCCTTGTGTCTGTACTAGGTCCTCTGCTGCACTCATGCTGTGGTTGTTCAGCTTGGTGATTTTTGTGGGACTCCTAACACTGGGACCTGGTATGTCTCTGATTCCTCTGAGTGTTCTTGAGAATTTTTCCATCTTATTGGGTGCCCTTGTCTAGCCTTGATATTAGAGCTGTTGCCTTCTATCTTGTTCTGTCATGTTTGGCTAACATCTCTAAGAGACTTGCTCTTTATGAAAGAAAATGGAGACATTGTAGATTTAAGGGAGTGTTGTGGTGGGGAATAGCTGGGAGGAGTGGAAGAAGGGGAACTGTTGACTGAATGAATTGTATGAGAGAAGATTCTATTTTCCATTATAAGTGAAAAGATCATTACAATGCAATTACTTGAGAAAGATAGAAAGATACATACAAAGATACAGAGAGAGGGGGATTTATATGTTTATATGTTCATGCAGATATGTCTATGGACTCACACATGGAAATGCCAGTCATACATCAGGTATCTTCCTGAGCTGTCCTCCACTAATGCCTGAGACAGTATCAGTCTCTGAATCCAGAACTCATCAGTTTGGTTCAGCTGTCTGGCCTGTTAGCTCTAGAAATCCAACAACTATTTACTACTATGCCATTTAAATCCTAGGAAGACTAGGATTCCTAACTTTAGTGCCTATGCTTGTACCACAAGTACTGCACCTTCTGAACTACCTCCCCAGTCCTCAATTTAATTTGTTATGTTTTATACAGTTTGTTCTCTATGCCAGACATGCGTTCCTGGATATCACCATAACAGAAGAATTCATCATTGGCTTTTAAAACCATCCTCAGAAAACTCTTATCTTCTCAATCTCTTTGAAGCTTTATCCTTAATTCCAGGGAGTCTTTGCTTCTTTGTATTATATAACACTTTGCGTTTATATCTTCAATAGTGCCTATCAAACTGTATCCAAGTTGTAAGGTTAAATGACTATCTCCTTCTTTTAGGTAAAAAAACCATTTCTCACTAATTCTGCATACTGAAAATCCATTAGAGTGCCTGGCACAATAAAGACCTATTGGGTGAAAGCTACTTAGTGAATAGTATATAAAAATATAGCTTCTTCAGCAAATCCTACAGGCGTGTGACCCCACACACCTTGGACTTACTCCTTGGATCCCACTCCCCCTAGAGGAATACCTGACTCAGTCTTGAGGTTGGGGGGAGAAAACTGGATTTGCCAGGAGTGGAGGCTGTACTAAGCAATATTGGGACCGTGGGACCTTGGGACCCCCTGCCCAGGGGGTGTTGGGGAGTTGTGGAGAAGAGAGAATGACCTGATGTGGTGAGAGGGGGAAGGTACCTTGAATAAGAATATACAAGGATAGAAAGTGTGACTTCTTTGTTCATAATAATAAAAAAGAAAAAACTATAGCTTCACAGAAATGTTTATCGCAGTTCAAGCACAACATATTGAGTGTATACAAATTAAGTTCTTTTAACATCATCTAACCATTGGAAATAGAGGATATATGGACATAAAATATCAATTATGTCCATGATTAATTTACCAAGCTTTATAAAACTAGTTTATTTAGCATAGTGTTTGTGCTGGTTAATTTTATATGAACTTGGCAGAAGCTAGAGTAATCAGAGAGGAGGCAACCTCAATTGAGAAAATGCCTCTAGAAGATTGAACTGTAGGCAAAGCAGGTGGAACATTTTCTAAATTAGTTATTAACCCATGGTGAGTGTATCATCCATGGTCTGGGGGTCCAGGTTTCTATAGGAAAGCAGGCTGAGCAAGCAATGGAAAACAAGTCAGTAAGCAACACCCTATCAGCTCCTGCCTCCAGATTCCAGCTCTGTTTGAATTCCTTTCCTGACTTCCTTTGGTGATGAACTGTGATGTGGAAGAATAAGCCAAATAAATCCTTTCCTCCCCAACAAATTTGGGTACGATGTTTTAGTACATCTATAGAAATCCTGACTAATACAATGTTCATAACAGAAGACAATATTTTTCAAGAGTTGAAACTAACAGAAGTACAAGAACTTCAAGGAATTGAAATGAGTGAGTCTAAAACTGTTAGAAAATCCTTATCTTTTGCCACAACATGTATAGTATCTACAAGTACTATGAATACTAGTTAATAGGAGTGTAATTTCCTGGTGGGTACCAATATAATTTCCTCGTGATAGATGATACATGTAATGGTGTTTTCAGCAATAGAATAATACTACTTTCAGGTGTTAGACAGTAACCAATAGCCTTCGAAATTTGCCATGATATTTGGAGAGGGTGGGGTCTCTGCGACTCCTTTGGACAAAAACTCACAAAATGTAAATCATTCCTGTTACTGTAAGTTTTATATGGTAGCATATGATGTGTAGTTGCTGCCTTCTTTCCCTTATTATTACTTAATAACCAGACTGTATTTAAATTTCTTTTATAAAAGTATATATTTTTAAAATACTTACATATTTCAGGAGGCTTATATGACATTAGGTTTCAGTGTGGTCCCAACTACACATTTAATCTTCTTATTCTGGTTTTCTCCTAATCCTTTTTTTACACTATAGTCTTTTCCCCATTATAAGTTAATAACCAGCCTGCATTTAAATATTCCATTCTCCACTCTATCCTTCCATTCTTCCCATCATTTAATCCTCTTATTCTGCTTTCCTCTTTATCCCTTTTTCACACTGTACTCCCCATTGGAAGATTGCCTTCCTCAGTCCATCATGCATATCTAACATCTATTGATATTCTGAACGAAACATACATAGTTAAAGCTTAAAGAATGGCCCTTAGAAACTGTCAGGTCTAATACCCTTGATGGTTAGAAAGGGAAAAGAAGAAAGAATATAATTTTCCACAGGAAATACATGGAACACTTTAAATACTTTAAAAGTCTTGAGGCTGATTATTAAGTTATTAAGCACTAAAATAAATGTATTTGAAAAATTAAACTTGAGACCAGGAAATAACAGTGGGAGAAGAGACTAACTGAAAGAAAATATTATAAAGGAAATTTAATGAGATAAGACAAATACTATAAAATGCAAATATAAACATAATAGATGAAAATATACAATAATGCCTAAAGAAAATTATACAATGCAAAAATAAAATCAATATGACTCTTTTGCAATTACATTGCTTTTATGATTTCACATTAAACACACCTGTGTCTTGGGAAATATTACTTTACACACTTTGATTTTAATATCTATATTCTTACTAACTTAAAACTGACTTCCTACACGCAACTGATTTCACACTTTATTATTTATATAATTGTATGTATTTCTCTTTAACTGTCAGTGACAGAAACAAGGTATTTTCAGGAAACAAGACACATGAATTTTATGTTACTTAACATGTTGACCCAATGATTGTTAAATTTTGTAGACAGAAATACATAGTTTTACTTTATACTGTCTATTTACTAGGTTAATAAGAATACCTAAATCACATATAGTCAATAGGGTACTTTGTGTTATTTTTCATAACAACTAAATTTACTTTCATGTGACTCACATTGCTTTTAACTTACATCAGTAGAGTGTCACTGTATTTTAAAATTAATATACCACACTGAATAATAGTGGAACTATATTTCAAAACAACAAAAATATGGATAGAGAATAATTTTCTAATATGCTATAAATTCATACTCATTTATATTAAGTATCTGAACTTCACAAGGACTCAGTTTTTAAAACTAAAAGACTTTAAGTGATTGTTTCAAAGAGTGATTTTCTAATATGCTATGCATTCATACTCATTTATATTAAGTATCTGAACTTCACAGGGACTCAGTTTTTAAAACTGAAAGACTTTAAATGATTGTTTCAAATGTATAATATTAACTGTGTACATAGGTTAATGAGATGAAGTCTATGTTATTTCCTAGTATGCAACTTAACTTTGCATTTAGGATAAAACAAATAAGCATTGATACAAGGTCAGTCATTATAAACCACAAGATATTTTCTTAATAAAGTTTCATTTTTTGGCTACATATACTGACAGTGACAGGAAAAAAGTATTCTTAAAACATAGATAATTGTCTCTGTCTATAAAAATATATAAACATATATATGCATATCTTTAATATAAGTAATATATCATGACATTGCATCTGTTCAATTTAAAAGAAGCATACAAATCATCACAAGTTCCAAACTGATTAGTTAAAGCACTTTATAAGTTGGTTTAATATTTTATCACTTTCAAATAGCATTCAGAATTATTATTGTTCTATGCTTTAGTTAGAACTAAGCAAATACTTCATTACTATACTACCCATGTGTTGTATTATATTATAATAATAAAAATATGGCATTGGAAAACAGAATAAAATTTACTTTTATGTTTCTCTATATATATATTCATTCTAAAAATTTTGAGTATATTATATAAATTTATGGATAAGATAGTTTTTTGCTTTCATCTTTTGCTAAAGTAACTGTTATAAGCCTGGCAGCAGTACCACATTCTTTTAATTATAGCACCCAAGAGAAAGAAACAGGGAGATTGCTTTGAGTTTGAGGCCAGCTTGGTTTTTGAAGTGAGTTCCAGGACAGCCAGGGCTATACAGAGACATCTCATCTTGAAAACACCAAATAAATCAATCAATGAATAACAGTTATAAGTAGACAAGCTTTATATAACTACTATCAAAATATTTAACCGTAATTATATATATATGTGTATATATACATATATATTATGGTTCTAAATGTCTAACATTTCTATAGAAATTAAGATTTCTAAAGTTTCTTATTTAGTCCTCAAGGGAAATCTGGAAAAATGGTTAGAAGTATAATGGATTTGGTGAAATGTAAGAATTAAAAAATTTAAGGATGAAGAGTTCCACAAACTATACTTTTAAACATTATAATTTCATTTGGTCTCACATTAGAACACATGGCAATAAAAATGAAGGACTATTATGATAAATGAATTGTTTCACATAGTTACTTATTATATATATATATATATATATATATATATAAACAATTGTCTAAATATTTATGGTCCCTGTAAATTAGCACCATAAAATCTTAATTAAGGAATTAATGAGACGTATTCTTTCAAGGTGGTCAGGTTATATAGAAAAAGTCTTTAAAAATAATAGTTCCTTTGTAAATTAGAATAAAATTTGTCCATTGTTTTAATCTCATGATAATACAGTAATATGCTAGCAATGGGAAAGTAACATCCTTACTAGATAGCAAATCTGCCACCATTTAAATCTAGAACTTTAATTTTTCGAAATTGTAAGAAATAAAATTCTGCCACTTTGGTTTTAGCAAGATATTTCAGCAGGTAAAGTTTCTTACAACTGAGCCTGAAAATTTGGTGGAAGTAGAGAACTATATGTCACAAGTTGTTTTCTGACCTTCATTTGAATGCCAAGAGATGTGTATTCCTCACATGCGCCCTCACACACACTCACATATACACAAATCACATCAATAAATAGATTAATATTTAATGTTTATAGATTACCTAACTTACTGAATTTTGATATCAAATAATGAGGAAGAGAAAAATCCCAAAGAAAATCAACAATGCCACAACATGTTAAAAACCAGAGAAAGACAATGACTACAATGTGCTGGGACATTACTTTCCATTTTCTTTGGTTTACTTTGCTGTTACTAATCCGTTTCAGGATGTAAACATGGAAAAATAGGTAGATTTACTTGGCTGGACTATCAAATGCATGGAATATATTGACAACACGTTTGTTTTGAAGTCACTGTTTAAAAGAAGGATGATAATAGGGAAGAAATAATTTACAAATGGAACAAAGTTTAACAAATTAAATGAAAATAAGAAAGCAACAATATGACAGAATATATGAAAGAAGATAAACAGTTCACGAAGGGCCCCCAAGTGCTAGTAGGATAGGGATAGGAGGCACAGCCATTGAATCACAAATTTCAAATCCTTTGAGAGTAAGAAAGAAAATATGAGTATTTGTTAATATGCAACTACAAAATTAAAAAAATCCTCAAAATCTGACTAAATCAAAATATTATCTTTCTGTAAAAATTGCTTTATTTTGAATTCTTATTATTATGTATGCTGACAAGTAAGTGAACTTAGGGAATAATTATATTTTCTATTATTGAGCATAAGCTCAAGAAGGTTTTGCAAATTTAGGTTTGAAAAACAACTCTTGTTTTTCCTTATTATGTATTCAGTTCAAAGTTAACTCGCCTAAAATTATATACTTTATTTCTAAGTTTGAAGAGGTATGGTCCATTTCTTTGGTTTCTTGAAACTCTTTAATTGTTTTTCATACACTGACAGTATCGATTTGAAAATATATTTACAACAATTCTACAAATTGAGTACTATATCTATTACTGACATTAAAGCACTAAGTATTTCCCCATAAGAGTTACTATAAAGATTAATCAAGACATTATAAGAAAAAGGATTATATTATTTTCATCTCAAATTGACTAATTGTAATAAAGAAAAATACATATGCTGGAAATGCTAAATTGGGTTCACAAGGAAAGACTCTTTTAAGATAAAACAAAATTATATTCACACATTTATTTTAAAAGAAATATTTATAATATAATTTAAAATCAATTGTATTAATTTGTATCTATGAAATATAAATTTTATATTTTCTGTTTATCTTAGGAAAACCAGGAGAAATTAACGAAATAATTACATAGTATTGGTCATCATGCAACAAAATTAAATACCCTAAAAAATATTTTGAATAGATAGGATCAACATAGTAAAAATGGTAAATCTACCAAAAGCAATCTACAGATTCAATGCACTGTGCATCAAAATCTCAACACAATATTTTATAGACCTTGAAAGAACAATACTCAGCTTCATTTTGAATAACAGGAAAGCCAGGATTGCCAAAACATTTGGTCTCAATGACACAACCTCAGGAAGCATGACAATCCCAAATTTCAAGTTATACTATAGAGCTGCAGTAATAAAAAGAGCCTGGTACCGACATAAAAACAGACTTGTAGATCAAAGGAATTGAATTGAGGATTCGGGCATAAACACAAAAATTTATGACCACCTGATCTTCGACAAAGAGGCCCAAAATATTCAATGGAAAAAAAGACAGTATCTTTAAGAAATGGTGTTGTCATAGCTGGATGGTAGTATGTAGAAAAATGAAAATAGATCCAAGCCTGTCACCCTGCACAAAACTCAAATCCAAGTGGATCAAAGACCTCAACATAAACCCAGCCACACTAAACTTGATAGAAAAGAAAGTAGGAAATACCCTCCAATGAATTGGCACAAACAACCATTTCCTAAATATAGCACCAGTGGCACAGATACTAAGAACAACAATCAAAAATTGGGACCTCCTGAAACTGAGAAGCTTCTGTAAAGCTAAGGATACCGTCAATAGGACAAAAAGACAGCCTACAGAAAGGGAAAAGATTTTCACCAACCCTACACGTGATAGAGGACTGATCTTAAAAATATATAGAGAACTCAAGAAAATAGAGCCCAAAACATTGACTAACCAAATCAAAAAATTGAGTTCAGAACTAAAAAGGAAATTCTCAACAGAAGAATTACGAATGGCTGAAAGGCACTTGAAAAAGTACTCATCATCTTTAAACATCAGAGAAATGCAAATCAAAACAACTTTGAGATACCACCTGACATTTGTCAGATTGGCTAACATAAGACACAGGTGACAGCTTATGCTGGAGAGGTTGTGGAGCAAGGGGAACACTCCTCCATTGTTGGTGGGAGTGTAAGTTTGTTCAGCCACTCTGGAATGCAGTATGGCAGTTTCTCAGAAAATTGGAAATCAATCTCCCCAAGGATCCAGCAATACCACTTCTGGGTGTATAACCTAAGGAAGTACATTTGCACTCCAAAGGCATTTTCTCAACTATGTTCATAGCAACATTATTCATAATAGCAAGAACTTGGAAACAACCTAGATGCCTCTCAACTGAAGAATGAATTAACCAACTGTGGTACATCTACGCAATGAAGTACTACTGCTCAGCAGTAAGAAAAAAAAATGATATCCTAAAATTTGCAAGCAAATGGATGGATTTGGAGAATATTCTACTGAGTGAGGTATCACAAACTCAGAAAGATAAGCAGGGGATGTACTCACTCATTAGTGGACTCTAAACAAAAAATGCCAAAAGCAAAGCATATCCAAGCTGCAAACCACAATCACTGAACAGCTGGGATCTGAAACACCTTGGACTGGCACCTTGGATCCCACTCCCCCTAGAGGAACACTTGACTCAGTCTTGATGTTGGGGTGAGGAAACTGGATTTGCCAGGAGTGGATGCTGAACTGAGCAATATTGAGGCCTTGGGACCTCCTGCACTTGCTGGGGAGGAGATGGGGGGCTGTGGAGAAGAGAGAGTGATTTGTGGGTGATGGGAGGGGGAAAGGACCTTGAACAAGGACATACATGGATAGAAAATGTGATTTTATTCATAATAAAAAAGAAAAAATTCTTTCGCATAAAACACATTGATAATAGATTTGTATGCTTCATGTCACCTATGTCAATGGATTTTTGTATTGAATGTGAACATTTTCTTATGTTATTAACAATAATATATATTCTGATTTCATTTTATCAATAATTTAAAGAGTAACTGCTTATGAATTTATTTAATTCTATTTCTAAAATATAGCCCTTCAATTTTAATCAATTTTACAATATTTTAATATCTCCTAAATAAGAGGCCAATAGTTTTGTTTAAAGGGGCAGCAATATGATTAATTCACAATCTATTGCTGTGAGACCATTTCAAGACAAGTAAAAAAATGGAGGAATATAGAGAGAGGTACAGATAATTTTCAACCCCCAGAGTTGGGGTGTCTAAGTCCAGTATGGGTTATGAATAATAAGAAGAGAGAAAGACAAAGATGTTTCTAACAGTTCCTTTGCTGGAAAGCTTATAATAGTTATCTATATGAAAAGATTAAATGATTACAGAAGGTACCAGATATAGAATGATTTAATTCACAGCTCTTTTGCTCTGATGTGATATGCATGTTATGTGCTTTCATTAGTGACACTACTTAAAAATTACCAGAATTTGAATATTCTTAGTCTAGCAACTTTCAGTCTCACTATTGCTTCCAAAACTGCCAGTACTGTTAGATTATGATATTCAAGATCTTAACTATAAATTATAAATATTATCCAAATCCTTGATTATAAAATTTTAGATAGTTTAAATTATTCTGAAATACATCTTTGCTGCTTGTTTGTGTATTTGATATTTTAATACACTTAATATTTTTATTATTTAATTCATTAATAATTTATGTTATTACCACACATCCTTCTTCCCCTCCAAAACTCCCTTCACCATTCCTTATTCACAATCCCTTCATTTATTATTTCTGTTATGTGTATGCACAAACAGATTGTGAATTCAGGATGGAGAAGGAAGATTTTTAGGGATACACACAATGTGTACAAACATTATGTATAACTTAATGGTCCCATGTAGGATTGTTTGTATGTGTATGTTTCCTGGACTTATCACTTGTGTTTGGAAAACCTATGTGGAGATTGTCCCTGGAGGAAACTGATTCTCTCTCTCTCTGTATCTCTCTGTCTCTCTGTCTCTGTCTCTGTCTCTCTCTCTCTCTCTCCCCATCTCCCTCTCCCTCTCCCTCTCTCTCCAGCCATTGACATTCTGTGGCTTTTCATCTAGGGGTAGGACCATGAGGAATTTCCATCCTCACTTCTACAGTTTTCTCAGAGACTTAGGTTTAAATGTTGTATTTCAAATGTTATCATTTCATAGTAACTTCTCTGCATTTTTAACTTTTGGGAATTTCTGTAATAATTACCACTGGTTGCAAAGTGAATCTTCTTTTATGAGGGATGAGGGCTATATTTATCTGTCATTTTAAGGACAAGTATTTGGAAAAAAATAAATTATATTAGCTTAGGAACATGGCAGTAGTATGTTCTTCACTTGTGTTTATGACCTCATCAATCATGGAGAATTAGCTAGGTTTACAATACTAGGCATGTATTTCCTCCTTAAGTATAATTAGACAGTTGTCAAATACCCCAAAGGTATGTAACTATTTGACTACAGTCAACACATTGCTAGATTAGACATTACTGTGATTTATAAGCTTACAGTCAGATAGGTCTACTGATTACTTTTCCTCTTGAGCATTTCTGATACTTATGAGAGCTAGTGTTTAGGAAAGAGGCTTTTAGATCACTTCAATCTCAGTTCCTCCAAGTAATATATTGCATTTGATCTTTGACAAGAGAGTCTAAACTTCAAAATCTGAAAGGTAACTAAAGGCAACAACAATAGTCTAAATTTTTTGATGAGGACTCTTGGATTCAGCTGACCAACAACTCAGAGGAGGGTTTCTCATGTGTGGTGCTGTTTTGCTATTTAATATTTTCTTTATTATCTTGCTTTTTGAAACAGAGTCTTACTTTATAGTCTGAGCTGTTTTGATCTCCAAAATGCCCCTCCAATTAAAGATAGGAACCTCTATATCCTGATAATTTTAAATACTTTTATCATTTTTTATACCAAGTTAATTACTTAAACTTGATAAGATTCAAATAAATCCTGTAGATTCCCTAAAGAGCAATCACTCTCATTTCAAGAAATTATATGTTATAAACAAATATTGAGCATTTGCAATAAGATCATGGATTTTACAAGAGAAATGCTTAAACATTAGTAGGCAATATATATATATATATATATATATATATATTCACATATATATGTATGTATGAAATAAAAGACAGGCAAGAAAGAAAGCCCTGCAAGTCCACGCACAAGTTATCAGTCGTGAAGACCTAAGTTAAGTCCCTGGACAGGGAGAACAATTTCCTAAAGTTGTCCCTGACATCAGCACTCATGCACAATAAACAAAATGTAAGTAGACAAATAAATGTAAAGCTTATAGAAAGAAAAGAAAAGCAAATCATGAATAGAAAAATAATAACTAATAGTACTATTATTCAGACATTTTAGTTAATAGACAGAGTATTATTAAAGAAAATTGTCTATCCACTTGAGTGCATTTTTTTCAGTATAATCAAATATTGTTAAAATACCTAAGGATCTCATGAACCATATATGAATAAAAATATCACTTAACAAACTGAATGGTTATCCATTACCTTTTTTCTCAATATATGTAGTTTATCAACAGAACAATCAAGATATGTAATATGATGTTTAAAGTTTATTGTATAGGAAAATATATGAATTAGATAGATATCTTAAATTCTATTAACAAAAGCACTTGGTTTTAAAATCAGAAAACTACAGATTAAAAACCTTTGTCTGGAAATAAATTGTTAAAATATTTACTTCATCATTTAAAACAAAAAAGAATGTATAGACTATTTATACTCATTAATTTCTAATGTTATGAATGTCAAAATCAGAAGATTAAAAGCAGGCTTATATCAACCACAAAGCACTCACTGGTGCTGTGAGTTAGAAATTATTTCTCTATATCTGTAAATTACTAGCTTGTCATTCTTCCATATACATTTGTTAATATACTCAACAACTCTTTAATGTTAATATGGAAAACCATTGTGAGCTGCTAATCCACATGTTACATGGGAGTAGAATAATGTATGAATAAACAAGCAAATACAATAAATTATGTTGTCAAATTAGGAAGTGGAATTTTTGGATTGGGTATCTAACTAAGGAGGTGAGTAATATGAATAATAGGAGAAGATGGATAAAACAAATACTAGAAAATATACATAAAAATCAAGAGTATAACACTTGTGAGTGAATGAGACAAGTTTTGTGTACCCTACCATTTTCATATGTGGTTTATGCAGTCTGGAAGCACTGGTTCAATCAAAATATGTTTACCAGTAAATTATTAGATTATAAGCCTCTTGAAGAAAGGGGCTATTCAGTTGTTTAGACTAGTTTACTATAAAGTTCAGCAAATATTTGCTAAAAATATGTAAAATGTGTTTAGCAATTAGTATAATTTACTTCAATACAGTAGATGTTTTACAATTTTTAAGTTACATTTCTCTTTCTTTTTATTTACCATTTGTTGGCTTTTTAGTGGTAAATTATCTGCTGTTAAAGTATTTTTTGTGTCCTTTATATATTTACATCCCATAGCAAGTTTTATTTAGTATATTTAATAAAAGATATTATGGAATATCAGAGGACAAGCCACCCACAGAGCCATGTCCTGAAGGTCAGGGCGTAATTATCCAAAACGTTAATATCATCACTTTGGAGTCAGAGATCTGTCTGAAACTCTGTGAGTTCAAGGCATAACAGCCAGGCAATGGAGATACTTGCCATTAGTCACAGCACTTGGGAGACAGAGGCAGGAGGATTGCTATGAGGTGGTGGCCAGCCAAGTCTACAAAACAAGTTCCAAAACAACATGAAGTTTATGAAAATGAAATTTTTACTTGTTTCAAGAACTGATCAATATATTTTTGCAATGCACAGTTCATGTTATATATTTTCTGAACTTGGTATGAACTATTCTCCAGCATTTTGGCTACCATGGGTCCAAAACTTCAATGGTTTTTTTCAAAATTGAGAATCCCCACTGATTTCGATTGTTAGAAATAAAAAGTAGTAATACACTGATGTGGGAATGTCTTTTTGTATGCTGTGAATATCAATCTTTAAATAAAGGAATTATTTTGGCCATGGCAGGCACCGTAGAAGTAGGTAGGAAATCAGAGCATTGGTAGGAGAAGGGGGTGGAGCCTGACAGAGATCGATCCAATATGCCCAAGAATTGACATGTAAAGGAACACAGGTAAGACACAAGCCATGTGGCAGGATAGAATAATGAAAATAATAATTAACATGTAAAGAAACATAGATAAGCCACAAGCCATGTGGCAGGACAGATAAATGAAAAAAGTTGTCTTAAGATGAAAGAGACAGTTAGAAAAATGCTTGTGACATAGGCCAAGCAGGATAAAATTAATATAAGCATCTGCATGTTTCTTTGGGACTTTGGGATTGCTGGTTCAGATAATTTGCAGCAGCAGGTCTGAACTGTGACACTAGGCTGGCCAGAAACCTCTACTACAGATGGTGCCCCACAATTGGTGACAGATATTGCAGTAAATTTACTAGCAATATATCCTATAAAGAAATAATGTTTATTAAGGGGCTATATAAACATTCACTGATACAAACGAACCAAAAGAAAATTCTTATTTTTTTTAAATTATTATTATGAACAAAGAAGCCACACTTTCTAACCTTGTATATCCTTATTCAAGGTCTCTACCCCGCCCACTACATCAGGTCATTCTTTCTTCTCCACAAATCTCCATCCCCTCCCTGGGCAGGCTTCTCTTCAGATCGTATAAATCTTTTGCCTTTTACTAAGAAAATACTTAGAGAGCAGAATTGAACCAAGATGGATGGTCGGTCTGCTCTCATAGAATGGCAGAAACAAAAGGGAATAATGTCAATGACCCTGTTTCTCAATGGGGCCTAGCCATGCCCCATTCATATATATTTGCTGCAAAGACATTTAACATACCACTTCTATATTTCTACCAGCATGGAAAGTTGATACCAACAAAACCATTTGAAGCTCCAGGATGCAGCATGCTGAAAATGAGAATCAATTTGACACCTTTGCTTTGCACAATAGATTACTTGAAAGACTATGAATATTGTGGGTGATAATTTTTACCCTTATAAATTCAGAGGCAACTAAATAGAAATTTTATTTACAATGAATATTGTCATTATAACCACTGATTGCTCTATATAAATATTTTGATTTAGAAAGCAGTCTATTCACAGAGGACAGCTTATGCTGGAGAGGATGAAGAGCAAGGGGAACACTCCTCCATTGTTGGTGGGAGTGTAAACTTGTTCAGCCATTTTGGAACACAATATGGTGGTTTCTCAGAAAATTGAGAATCAATCTCCCCAAGGTCCCAGCAATACCACCACTTCTGAGTGTATACCCTAAAGATGCATAGTCACGCTCCAAAGGCATTAACTCAACTATGTTCATAACAGCGTTATTTGTAATAGCAAGATCCTGGAAACAACCTAGATATCCCTCAACTGAAGAATGAATTGACAAACTGTGGTACATCTACACAATGGAGTACTACTCAGCAGTAAGAAAAAACGATATCCTAAAATTTGGAGGCAAATAGATGGATATGGAGAATATCCTCCTGAGCGAGGTATCACAAACTCAGAAAGTTAAGCAAGGGATGTACTCACTCATTAGTGGACTCTAAACAAACAAACAAACAAGAAAAAAGCAAAGCATGCCCAAGCTGCAAGCCACAACCACTGAACATCTTGGGATCAGAAACACCCTGGACTGACTCCTTGGATCCCACTCCCCCTAGAGGAACACCTGACTCACTCTTGAGGGAGGGGGAGAAAACTGGATCTGCCAGGAGTGGAGACTGAACTAAGCAATTTTGGGGCAGTGGGACCATGGGACTGCCTGCTGCCTGAGCAGCGAGGGAATGGGGAGTTGTGGAGAAGAAAGAATGACCTGATGTGGTGGGAGGGGGAAGGGACCTTGAATAAGGATATACAAGGTTAGAAAGTGTGACTTTTTTGTTCATAATAATAACAATAATAATAATGAAAAAAGAAAGCAGTCTATTAAAAAACAATTGCAACATTATAAAGTCTTCTAAACATCATTCTTCAATAAGATAATTGAGATTTAATATTTTTTCTTTTAGTCTAAATCTCAGATGAATAATTTGAAAAGCTTTCTTGTGTCCCTACCCAAAAAAAGGTGGTTCAGTAAGTTGCATATAATACTACATTTCCCAAAGTTTCATTGCTTTGCTTACCTTCATAAATTAAATTCCACTAGAATTCTATATTTTTGACAAATAATTTACAAAATTAAATTGTCCGTGTTACTATTTGCCTTTATATATATATATGTATATAAATATATATATATATACATATATATATATTCTGCTCTTTGCATAGAGGAAACCCTTTAGAAATTGACAGTTTCTAGAATATGTATAGTGAGTGTGCAATAAATGTTCTTAATTTCTATAGCATAATACAGAAGATCGTCAAGATTAAATCTAAAGATTATATATCAAGCATATAAAAGATAAATCAACCTAACCTCCATTTAAATAAACCAAAGTTATGATAGTTTCTCATCATTGGATGAGGAAAAATTTATCTCAGTATTATTTTCTATAAATGAAGTTTCTACTGTGTCCAGGACTTTTTAATAATGTTTTAGAATAATAATTGATGCAAATACTTTCAGCTATCAAATAGTCATATATATGATTTCTCTTATTGTATATTATTCAAATTCATGGTTGAACATTAGGTCATATCACAAGACAATCAAGCACAGAATAGACCAAAAAGAGAAAAGAAAAAGAAAAACAACAACAAAAACAAATAACAAACAAAGGAGCTGTCAGCTGTCATTTTGACAGGGACACAAAATATGAGTGGAAAAGTTATGTTCGGTCTCCAAAGTAGAATAGTTGTAGGAGACATATGGAGCTGTTGTGGAAGTGAACACACCTGGTTCATCATGTGAGACCCCAAATTAATGTGATTAATGCTTGTTAAAATGAAAAAGTACAGCTCTTCTGAGGAAAATTTCTCTACAGATAAGTACAAAGTGATGTAATGAGTTGGGCAAGATATAGTACCTAATATTTCCCTAGATTAAATACTAAGTTTATTTAAATTTATTTGTGTGTTATATTTGCCATGATTCTCTTTATTTTTGTAATATGATAGCCAATGCAAATGGGGAAAAGTTAATTTTATGATTGTATTATCAGTTATTTACCTGCAGAATGACATTTGGTTTTTGTATTATGTCTTTAGTGATTCTGCATCCCAGTTCTGCTAACTTCCCAGGCTCCCCATATCCTCCAATCATCACTGAAATCCTCTCCCAAAAGAAAATTTTTTAAAAAATTAAACCAAATCAAGGCTAAAAAACAAAAACAAGATTAAAACACCAACAAGAAAAACAAAAAATCCTCCCCACACATCTCTTCACATCTCTATTTTTCCTGCCTTTCCAAAACCTCTTCATTTGTCCTGGTTGCATTGGGAGCAGTGTGCTATATAGTAATTTTTTTTGTTTTATTTTGTTTTGTTTTGTTTTTTGTCCAATCAGCTTTACTTAAAAATGTTCAGGGTAATTAGTCATTAGTCTTGTTCAAGGCTCTAGTTCCTGTTATATCATGATCACTGAATCCTCACTGAAATTCTTCTGTGATATCCCATGGGAGTACCCAAGTCAATGATATTGGTTATTATTCAATAGAACCTGTCTCTTTATAAGTTTTAGCACGTCCTAGATGGGGTAGGTGTTAGAATGGGCCAAGTGATGGTCCAGCTGTGGGTCTGTTTGGTAATTGAGCTGTCCACAGGCCACTGGGGATTGCTTTCCTCATGCAAGTTGGAGGGGGCAACTCCCTTATGCTCATATCAATATGGTCAGTTCTACCTGGTCTGTGAGCAGGAGTAGGCTTTACATTGAGGGTCAGGGCAAAAATGACATTTCTTACATTACTGCAATGTGATAAGCTTTGGTTGGTTGAAACGTACCATTTGTTACAAAGAAATAAAGGGGTAGTGGATTGTGTGTGGGGGGGAACAGAAGGCGACAGGAAGAAGGACTTAGAGGGACTAGAGAGAATGAAAGGGAATGCAATAGGATTATGTCGTTTCATTGTAAATAATTGTCCCTCCAACTGGTCTAGTACAATTGCTGATCGACCTAGGGCTCAGGCATGTAACTTGCTAACTCTTTACCCTTAAACTAACCCATGCTTCTGATGCTGTTCAACCATGGGGCTCGGTACCTTTCCTGAGCAGCATTTCAACTTCTTTTCTCTGTATCTCCTGGCATTTCTGCTCTGTTCTTCCTTTTCCCAGAATTTCCTTAGCCTGGTAGATTCCCCTACTTCATGTCTGCCTTTGTTCTATCAGCATTTTGTATTAAACCAGTAGATGGGACAATTATTTACAATGCAACAACACAATCTCATTACAAGGAAACTGCAGCTGATTAAAGAGTATGCACCTGGTGCCTGAACTGACATCTTGGAGGCCATTCTCTACAGTGGAACACCTAACACTGCCTTAATACTGGGATAAGGGACTCTGAACTACCTTAACTGGATATGAACTACTGAACTGACTCACCGTGGAACTTCTTGCCCTTCTTGGAGAATAAATGAAGGAATGGGGTGTGGAGGCTGAAGAAAGACTGGGAGGGTTTGGGAGGAGGAGCCCTATGAGTCATTGTGAATATTACTTTCTTTCATGTGAAAAAATTATTAGTTTGGTCATTGTCTATATACCAAATAAACGTAATAGATACAACAAAGAAGATATCAAGTATAATTTCTAAGTCCTTGTCTCTTATATATTTGTATATAATCAATACAAATCTCTAGTTATTGTACCAAAGCTAAATAAAGAAAGTTAAAGAATTATCAGGAAACTTTTACAAATATTGTGATATTATTTAAGTACTTTGTCTTCTATTTCCACTTGTAAAAATTGGCTCTACTGCTATTCTCACGCTGATTCAATTGTAAGCCATTCATAATGACCCTTTCAGAGAAGGAATATAGAATTAATGTGAATCAGTTAGAAAATAAGTCTTAATAAATATGATATGCTTCAAAATATTCCTGTTTTCCTAAGATTCTAACTTAGATACTTTATTAGAATACACTGTTACTCTTTTGTTCCATTAGTTTAGATTAACAAAGACTCACAAAAAATATAAGTCTATGAGATTGAGTAAGGCATATTAAGTAAAAATAATTTGTAAATCAAAAGAGAAATGGATAATTGTTCAATATGAATATCATGATGAGATCATTTTCATTTTAATTACTAGAACCTAAAGACAGCTCAGTAATGAGCCATCAATTTACTTAGACATAATAACTAAGAAATAAAATGAGATTCCTTTGATACTTTAATAGTCCTAATGTGCACTGTTCTGCTAAGTTAAAAACTGACCCCTGGGTATAATTTTTGGAACTACAATTAACATTCTCATACCAGGAGAGTACATCTTCTCACAATAGTACACACATTTGTGAAAGTGTATCCTACTTTTTTTTGAAAGGGTTAATTAGTTAGCATCACATTATTTAATAAGAAAAAAATCTTTTGATACTTTGCACAAAATTTTGATGTATTCTCATAGCCTCAAAAATGCTCAGTCAAGGTATCATGACCGATATGAAATTCCTCTCTGTTTATAAAAATTAATAACTAGTGAAAAGATAAAAAATATTTGGTGTTTACAATATTGTGCATTATACAATGACTTACTATAAATTATGCCACACTTGATTGTATTAAACAGCATTACAGTAACATATCTATCATAAATTTTTATGTTGATATTAGAAATAAATTAATACAAAATAGTTTGATACAAAGCATTGTGATAAATGTAAGCATGCAAAAATTATGTAACAGTGCATAACTACTTTTAATATGTTAATAGCACATTTACTATAACAAATACCTCACACACACAGGCACACACAAACACACACACACATTTAAAAGTATACCAAGAGATCTCTCTTTCTGCCACCAACAATTACAGTCTATCACAAAAGCCTAAAATTTTTAATAATAGTAGCTATCCTTAAATATAATACTGAAAACATATAAAAGTAATAGTCATAATTAGAAACATAATAAATTGTGGTTATTCCAATATTAAGGCATCTGAACAATAAGATTATAATACAGCAACAAATATACAAAGGGGATCAATTTATGGCACAGAAAGATGATTTATCAATATATTGTCTTATAGATTAAAGAGAAAAAGATCCAGATATAATGTTAAGATTTTTAAATGAATTGTTGAGATAAATTTGTACACATAAACATGATTAACTCCTTATTATATCTCAATTATTTACTCAAATGAATTTATTAAAATTTGTCCAAGGTAATTCATCTTAAATTTAAATCTATCCTAAAATATATAGGGAGAGTTACTGACAAGTATCTACATTAAAATGTCAACTTCCCATATGTAAATATGTCAACATAATAAAGTAATGATTTATAAGTCATGTACCTGGTTTGTACAACCAGTAAATCTTTAAAGTATGTATAGTTTCAGTGTTATAATTTTAATCATATTAAACATTCCAACAATTTTCAA
Source organism: Sigmodon hispidus (assembly GCA_004025045.1). NCBI lineage: Eukaryota > Metazoa > Chordata > Mammalia > Rodentia > Cricetidae > Sigmodon > Sigmodon hispidus. Next base: position 47,642 of record PVIH01015853.1, read on the forward strand.
TAATTAACCTTCTATAAATATTAGTAGCTTTGGTAATTTGAAAGTAAAAAAAATAGAAAATAAAATTGTTGATCCAAATTTACCAGGTATATCTGTATTTTCTTTTTTTTGTTTGTTTGTTTTTTTTTGTTTTTGTTTTTTATTTTTTTTCTTCTTTATTTTGTATTTATCAAAAAAAACAGTAAAAAGAATTTAAAATGCAGAAGAGTTAACAACAACTATACAGAGGATAAGAATCATAAGCATGGCTTATCAAGGGTAGAAATACAAATAAGATTGCTACACATATATTTTCTTTGTGTTCAGCTTTCCCTATATATCCTTATTCAAGGTCTCTTCCCCCTCCCAACACATCTGGTCATTTTTCTTCTCTGCAACTGCCCATC
>PVIH01015854.1:6278-26814 GCA_004025045.1 Sigmodon hispidus
TTTTTTTTTTTTTTTTTTTTTTTTTTTTTTTTTTTTTTTTTTTTTTTTTTTTTTTTTTTTTTTTTTTTTTTTTTTTTTTTTTTTTTTTTTTTTTTTTTTTTTTTTTTTTTTTTTTTTTTTTTTTTTAGGATGGTTATTTTATTATTGTCATGTGCCCACCTTGTCCTGCAAGGAAAACACGACACCAGGCTCTTCTTCCAACAGCTTTATTCAGGAACATTGATTCTACTTCTGACTGTGATTTTAACTGTGACTGATTCTTACTGATTCTCTCTCTGATTCTGCTACTGGGAAATGGTCAGCAGCCTAAACAGCCGCTGACCAGCCAACCCCAGTATACCATGTGGGCACTACCTATAGGTCGAGGTACGCGGAAGCAAGGCAGATTCTTAGCCTTAGCCAATTATGGAGTTGTTTATAACTGAGAACACTCACCATTGGGAAGGTGGAGGGCAGAAGCCAGTGCCATCTTTAAGACATGACTGCAGGCAGCACTCCACAGTACCCCTTCTTGATAATATAGCAACAGGCAAGAGTAGAGGCCTGATCTCTGTAGAGTGGACCAGGGACATTGCACTGATCCTCACTCAGGTGTCATCTACTCGATGAGTACCAGACCCATCTGATACACTTTTTGACACAGGTGGGGTGCAAGATATCAACCCACATGCAATCAGGCGTGCTGTTCTTGGGGCTCAAGTTTTGACTGGCCCCAAGTGCAGTGCTTGATCCTCACATACTGTGCCTAGGAAAATTAATCCTTTAAGGTAGCCAACCAAGTTACAAAGGGACTGTCCTGCTTTAATGGCTGTAAATGCTTGAATAATCATGGCTGCATTGTGACAATGGGAAACCTAAATTTGGCAAATACACCACAGGCATACTAAGGAGACCTACACCAGGGGGCCTGTCAAGGCTTCTAGAGCCACCAACTGCTTAAGATGGTTCATGGCTTGAAACCCACCAGTCTGTCATCCACCCGGGTTGAGTGCACTGTGACAACACCCACTCTCAGCTGCTCCATCAGGTTGTCACATTCTCCCATCCGATTACCTAAAAGATAACTAGATAATTGCTTAGATAAGTTTGCAGAATGGGTAAAATTACCATATTGTATACTAGTCACACAAAGTCCAGGATATTTCCATTCACAGCCAAGTTGGGCAACCTGCCAGAGAGTATTACTTTGCTCTTGAGCCAGGTCAATCCTCTGGTTGACCACCATTAAGCTTTCTTTTAGCTGAATATTAATGCCCTTTTGTACATCCAGGGCTTGTGCTACATTGGCAGAAAGATTATTGTCCTGGCTATACCAGGAACTAAAGGCCAGAATACAGCCTTTTTAGAAAACATAGGCAGTTTCTCAAGTATAAAAGAAACATAAACTGCCACATGACTCTGCAATATCACTTCTTGGAATTTAGCCAAGAGAAATAAAAATATGTACTCCCTTATTACAGGTTTGTAAACGAAAATGCAATATATAGTTTATGCAGTAGCATTTAGAAACAGTAAAGGAGAAAATACTAACACATGCTATATACATGAACATCAAAACATTATGCTGGGAAAAGCTAGATATATTGCAGGCTTCTCTGTGTAGCCTTGGCCACAGAGATCCATTTATCTCTATCTCCCAAGTGTTAGTAGGCAACTGGATTCTTGATCAAAACTTTTCATGCTCTTACTATCTTCATACTCTTTTAAGAGTTAACTTAAAGACACCATCAGCATTTCACCTGTATCAGGCCTGTTTTCTCAGGCCAAGAAGTATAAAAAATGCAATACATTAACATTGTCCAATCTAGATACTGTCCTGGGCTCAAGCATGCTCACGCAAGCCCACTCCAATCACTGGGAAAGCTAAGCATAACTCTGTTCTGACTGCCTTCCATACCCCCAGGCTGAAAGAGCACCCTAAGCTGCCATTCCCACCTTCCGCATAGGGAGGGGGAGCCGAATGCATGCCTTGACATGCTGGGGATCTGCAGCATTCTCATGTATATGGGTCTCTTTTTTCCTTCCTTTTTTTCTTTTTTATGGCAGAGGAGCCTGTGAATCTGTCCTGCTGCTAGCAAGCAGAGCAGACTCAGAAAACCTTTAAGGCAGCTTGGCCACCCTCCACTGCCTCACTGCAGTGCTAATTCCCAATACAGCTTCTTATCAGCTTCAGGTGGCCTTGGCAAATGGAACCACACCTGCCTAGAACTAATCCACAGGTTTTGATCTTCTGAGGAGATGAAAGCAGAAACTCTTCACCCAAGCAACATATTCTTATAAAGCGATTTCAAAGTCAAGATGTCTTTAAAGTAAATGTATTTGTTTAACTTAGCAGCCTTAGCAATCAATTGTCTCTCTGCAGTTAGCACACCAAAAGTCAAAAAATTACAAGAAAATGCAATAACCAGAATCTAGACTCTCTGTTGATCTGCCATCTTTACATGGCTTTTTTATCTTTATTTCCTTCCCCGTTTAGGGGTTTTGAGAATCTAAATCTGCTTTATTGAGAATCCTTAATCATTTTCTAACTCAAAGAGCTTTTAAAAGGTTGTATAACTTTAATTGCTGACTTCACCCCTCTTGGCCACTTTTGAATTTGGTGGAGAAGCCCTTGCCTCCAGCTGCTGTCAGTAAAAAGAGCGGGCTCAGGAAATTTGGTGCTACAGAGAAGTGCTCATAACTAATCTAGTAACCTCTTATATAACAGTTTGCTTTTGTTTTCAATTCGCCTGCTGGTGAGCCTTTTCATCCCACTCTCTCTTTGCCTACAGAGAAGACCAAAATTTTTACCCCACTTTGAACATGGATTCCCATCTTACCCGAGAACTTTTTTTTTACCCCGTTTTTACCCACGGAATCCCGCATTACCTGGGAACTTTACCGGTGCACCGCCCTGACTGCTGGAAGTTCTGAGCCTTTGTTGAGAGTAGAAATCCCCATCCATGGCCATCATTTATCACGTGCCCACCTTGTCCCACAAGGAAAATGCAACACCAGGCTCTTCTTCCAGCAGCTTTATTCAGGAACCTTGATTCTGCTTGTGACTCTGATTCTGACTGTGACTGACTCTGATTCTGCTACTGGGGAAATGGCCCACAGCCTAAACCGCCTCTGAGCAGCCAACCCCAGTATGCCACGTGGGCACTACCTATAGGTCCAGGTATGTGGAAGCAAGTCAGATCCTCAGCCTAGCCATATATGGTATTGTTTGTCACTGAGAGTACTCACCATGTGGAAGGTGGAGGGCAGAAGCCAGTGCCATCTTTAAGGCATGTCTGCAGGCAGCTCTCTACATATTATGAGCCACAGATAGAAAACTATGTGTCTTCAGGAATGAAGGAGAGTCCAGTGTGGGTTTGGTGTGGGGGAAGACTGGAACTTCTTGGCTCAGATGTAATGAGAGGTGAGGATAAAGTAGAATGTAGAAGAGGACCCTGAACTTTGAAAGGATCTTCTCCATCCTTGTCCCTGTTCTTTGTTGGTATCTTGTAGAGACAAAGATTTCAAAGGATATCCAGACTTCTTAAGTGTACACAGGGATCATGCAAGTATTCTACACTGAGTAATAAGAACCCAGTAGGTCTGTTGTGGTGGAAGATCAGCTTTAGTGTCATTTCACCAAAGTAAAGTCTGCATTTTCCCAGGCTTTTGATAACTGCAACTGAAGGTTGGGATTAGAGTTGTGGTTGGGGGTTAAAATCTGGGTCATAGTTTGATTACCCTGAGAGTTGTAGTTAGGGTAGTATTTCCAGGATTATTGTGTTTCTTATATGGGATAGGCTGAATACTAGGGTTAAGAGTTAATATTAGGTTTAGGAATAATTGGTAGCACTATGTCTTGTGTAATATGTTTTTTAGAGTTATGGTCACATTTACAGTTTGGGATTAGGGTATGTGTTAGCACTATAATTAATGTTGGAATTCTGAGTGAAGTCTAAGATTAGTGTTTGAAATACAGTTAGCTTTGTGGTTAGAATGGTTGAGAATTAGGATTTGATCTAGTTTTACAGGTAATGTCAGTTTTGTTGGAGTTAATATTACATGTATCATAATGCCTTAGGATTTGTGATAGCATTGAGTTAGGACTATGTATACTTTTGGGTTATGGTTAGGTTTATTTTTCAGACAACATGGTTATGGTTAGGGCAAATGTTTCTATTTTTATGTTACTGATAAATTAGGGTTAAAGTTCTTATGGGTAGGGTTATTAAGTTTAATATTTGAAATTAATGTAATGCTTAAAATTAGGGTTATGTTTGAGAGATAATGATAGAATTAGGAATAGACCTAGGGAATTTGTTGGGCTAGGATTTAGGTTATGGATTTGCTTTAATATTTAGGTAAAGGATATTTTTTGTTAGGTTTATGATATGGAAGGTTAGGGGTTGTTTTAAGGTTATATTTTATGGTTAGGGTTAAATTTGTTTACGGTTTAACATATTATGTTAAGGTTAAAATTAGTATTAGAATAAGCTTATGGTTTTTAAACAGGTTTAGAATTAAAATCTTATTAATGTTAAGATAATGCTAGGGGTTACTTAAGATGTAGGGTTAGAGTTAAAATTATGCTATGATTAGGTATAGTTTTTAGCATGAAAAATTGGTTTTGATTTAGTTTCAATGTTTAAAGTAATGGTTCAGGATTTAGTGCTATGGATATTGTTGAGGACAATATTAGGGTTATGGTATAATAGTGTTTGGATTTAGATTAGTGTTAGTGTTCATGATTAATGATAGTGATAATGTCACTTAGGGTTATGGATAGGATTATACGTTTAAGTACATGTTAGAGTAAAGTGTTCAGGATTAATGTTAGGAATAAGATTAGATTTAGAGGTTTAGTATTACAATTGGGTTACTGTTAGGATTAGCTTCATATCAGCATGATGGTTTTGGTTTGGGTATAGAATTAAGATCAGTGTTAGAGTTAGGACAGTGTTTAGAAATCACGTGTAGGCTGTATATCTGAGGTCTTTAAATATAATACTTTTTGACTCCCTTTAGTATAAGCAAGGAAATAGACATTAGATGAGTTCTTGCCTTTTTCTAAGAAGAAGACAAACATGCACTTTCTAATTGCAGTTTTTTAAACTTCAATTTTTAAAAAATCTCACTTTTAAAATATCTCTTGCTGTCTCTCTTATTTATCTGTACTCTCTTCTCTGCTCATTCTTTATACTCACATACATACTCTAACAGACACTTCTTAGATCATCCCTGATTTTTCCAGCAGCATTCTGACTAATAAATGGTCTTTCAAATATTTATTAAATATGATTTCTCATACCTTATAGGACTCATCACTATCATGCCTCTATTGTTCATAATCACTGGACTTAACCTGAGAACTCAAACATCTCTACTCTGCTAGATATACAGAAACCCAGGCACACAAAGTAAAGTTTGCTGGGCTTCAGTGATGTACATATTAAGTAGCAGCACATGGAAGCCAAAGTCAGTGTGTTTTCTTGAATTGTATGCCAGCCTACTAGGCTTCAATCTTCACTTCTAAAGCTTGCAACAGTAGTATGGGTAAAAGCAATGTGAGAATCTCAAGGGACCACAGGAGTGTCCAGTGTTCCTTTCCCAAATCCCATTTGATGCCTAAGAATGATTCCAGTAATGAAGGTGCAGGCTAGTCATCCCAATACACAGAATAAAATGTCAGCACTTGCAGTAAGTTGTTAGCTTGGGCAACATAGCCGGACCCTACACATCCCACAAAAATTTCAATTGTGATAAATATAAACATAAACTGTAAACTATATATTAGAGGTATACTTTGGTGCTACAAATCTATTAATTTTTAATGGGGGTGCATGCCATTAATTGTAGAATTAAAAGACAGGAACAGAAATATCTATAAATTTCAGGCAAGTCTGGTTTAAATTGTAACTTTCAGAACCTCCAGGGATAAACAGAGATAAATAAAAGCAAAATAAATACTTATATTAAGTGAATAGAGAGATGACTTAGTGGTTAAGAGCACTGGAGGCTCATGAAAAGAAATCATGCTTGACTGTCAGAATGTATATAAAGACTCACATAAAACTCACTATACTTCTAGGGGATTAACTCCCTTTTCTGATCTCCATGGACACCAAGCAATTACAACATTCACAAATATGTAATGTAACCTCTATCATGTGTATGCGTTTATTAGATGAGAGAATGACAGCACAGAAATGTGTTTACCTTCAAGGGACAAACCACCTCCCACAGGTTATCTCAGCTTTCCACTAACACTGGATGACACACAGTGCTATTTTACCTGTGTAACAGTGGCTGCACTTAAAATCAGTGTTGTCTTTGCTACTCAGGCCATAGCCAGGGGGAAATTCTGTTTCCCCATTGAATGGCTCTATTGTTGCTTGTAAAGGTAACTTAAAATAAATCTCTATTTTTCTGATAATATTCAAGATTCAAAAGTTAGTAACTTGCTAGCTTTCTCTCTTATTTGATGTCTTGTTAAACCTCTTTTTCTTTTATACCTGAAAAACTATAAAAATTTACACTAAGCTGCTCCTTATAAACTAGATTCTAACCCCATACTGCTAAACCCCAGCTAATTTTATTTAATTGAAGAAAAATTAATCATATCCTTACATAGTTAAACAAACACAAAATGAACAAATGTAGCAATCCGTTGCCTTGTGAGACAAATGTTCCACAATACCATTTCATACAAAAGACAATGTAGGGGGGCTGGAAAGATGGCTCAGCGGTTAAAAGCACTGACTGTTCTTCCAGAGGTCCTGAATTCAATTCCCAGCAACCACATGGTGGCTCACAACCATCTATGATGACAACTGGTACCCTCTTCTGTACACTGTATACATAATAAAAATAAATAATTAAAAAAAACAAGACAATGTAGCACTGTCATAAAATTTGGAGGTCATCCTCATATGTAGATGGAGGTATTTTTGTCTAAGTTATGAGATTAATTACTATCTAAGTACCGTTCTGTGAATGTTTTGTGGTGTTAATAAGTGTGTTTCTCTGTGTGTCTGTGTGTTTGTATGCTACTGTTTCTATAATTAAGCACACCCATGGCTAACTGTGATCTCGAAGGACAAGATGGTGTCTGCTTTGACAAAACCAGAATAGCCTAGGATGGGTATTGTGAGTCACACATAGGAAATTATGTGGCTTCAGGATTGAAGGAGAGTCCAATGTGGGTTTGGTGCTGAGGAATACTGGAACTTCTTCTTGGCTCAGATGTAATGTTTGGTGAGGGTAGAGTGTGGGAGAAGACGATCATTCACTTTAGAATGATCTCCTCCATCCTTGTCCCAGTTCTTTGTTGATATCTTGTAGAGACAAAGACTTGGAAGGATACCCAGACTTTTTAGTATACTCAGGGATCACACAAGTACTCCACACTGAGCAAGAAGAACCCACAGTGTTTGTGGTCATGGAAGATCTGCTTTAATGTCATTTCCCCAAAGTACAGTCTGCTTTTTCCCAGGGTTTTGATACCAGCAACTGAAGTTGACAAGACCGAAAGATGAAGCCAAAAAAAAAAATCTGAACCCGGCACAATGAACTGGGTGTTGATTTCTGCTTTGATGCCAGGTTTTAGACTGGCTTTGTGTATCCCAAATGCTCCAAGTCTATTATGATGGAGAGAGTGCTGACAGGTGCCATGGTAAGTGACTTTGTTCTTTGAAAAAGTGAATAACAAATGATGCCAAAGATACAAAGGCTCATGGTACTAAGATTTTCAGGCCTGAGTCTTTGAGGATTTGTAATCCAGAGTTCCTGATTGTTGAATTGGGGTTATTGTGTTCTCCAAGATCAGACTGTGTCTACCCATTTGCACTTCACCCACTTACTCACAGAGTAATAAAAGTAAAGTACTTCTTTGCCTTTTTAATTTTTATTCATTTTGCAGGTATCAAGACACAGCCACACTTCTCACTAAAGGGAACACATTATTGGTAATAAAAGAAAAAAAAAGGCACAGAGTATGATCAGGACCACAAATGTGAGAGTTAGGGCCACCAGGCTTACCTGTTCAGATATAAGACAATCTCCAGCCTTCCTGCTTTCAGAAGACTAGTTCTTTGTAGACATGTACAGGGCAGCTACTGCATATAGATTTATAGACATTTAGTGTTTGCTGACATCTAAAATATCTTAAATCTATACACAGTTTGTGTAACTTAATAGACATAACACCAAGAAAGTAACTTAATAGACATAAATGTGCTAGAAATTTTAAACCATAGATCACTGGGATTTCTCATTGTGTCGAGGGATTGCAACCAAATCTGAAAATCTCAGTTCAGTCCTTAGGACTGAGGTACATCAGATAAAAATCCAAAAACCTGTTCTCCAATCTTTACATGTCAGCAAGCCAGGGAATTTCTTACCTCCTCTCAATTAAATAAGTATAGTTTTAAGAAGAAGGCTGGGGGCTGGAGAGATGGCTCAGCGGTTAAGAGTACCGTCTCCTCTTCCAGAGGACCAGGGTTCGATTCCCAGCACCCACATGGCAGCTGACAACTGTCTGTAGTTCCAGTTCCAGGCAAAACACCAAGGCAAATAAATAAATAATTTTTAAAAAGTTTAAAAAAAAAGAAGAAGAAGAAGGCTGACGAGATGGCTTGATAGTTCTACTAAAGAAGATTGAAATTCAGTTATCAGCCTCCTCATGGGGTCTCTCAACTTATTTTAACTTCAATTCTGTGGAAATCTACACTATTTCTGACATCCATTCGACATCCAAGAGCACGTATCTTAATAGATATCTACCTTCCTGCCACACAAAATTATACCAAAAAATATAATGTTGATTCTGTCACTTTTTGCTAAAGTCAATCTCTGTTTTGATGTTTTCCCTGTGTTTTATTAGTGTTACTACTGCTGCAATAAATAATTAATGACCAAAAAGCAAGTTGTGGAAGTCTTTTCATGGCTTATATTTCTAAATCACTGTTACTCATTAAAGAAAGCCAGAACAGAAACTGTATCATGGCAGTGACTTAGAATCAAAAAGTAATGCTTGGTGAATTGAAGGGCACTTCTTACTGTCTTGCACTAGCTGCCTTTTATTGAACCCAGAACCACTAACCCAGGGATGAAACTACCCAAAATTGACCTGGCAATTTTCCATTAATAACTAAATAAGAAAGTACCTTACAGTAAAACTCATAGAGGCATTTTCTCAATTGAGGTTTTTTCCTCTGTGGTGAGTCTAACCTGTGTCAAGTTGAGAAAAACTACTGAGTACATTGTTAGTAAAGTTAGTTTGTCTCTGATGTTCTGCTTTCCTTGCCTTCTTATTTTTTTTAAAATTATGAGAGGAAAAATCCATTTCTGTAACCCTAGAAGATACTGTCTAATCTGGCATGTCTTTCTAAACACTGTGAATATACTTTATTATCATTTGATAATAAAAGAGTGCTTTCAGCCTATTGCAAGGCAGCTTAAAGTGGGAAATAGAAGCAGTAATAAATGAGAAGAATAGAGTCAGAAGATGCTGCAGGCTGCCACCAACAAGGATAGATAAAATGAAAAACAGGTAAAGACTTCAAGCCAATTGGAAATACATGAATCAATATAAATTGGCTGAGTTAATTTGTCAGAGCTGGTTGGTATTTAGTCTGTGCTATAAGCAAAACCACTTGTGATTAAAATAAGCCTTTTAGTAATTATTTTAAATGTGAATGCAGAACTGCCATGAGAGAGATTTGTTTGGAATTTATGCCTAGATGGGTTAGAAAATTCTGGCTACATCTGTCATGATGGAACTGCCATGTTGACATGGATTTGGTTCTTTATCAACTGAGTCTCTGGGGGTACAAGTAGCAGATCTAAAAGACCAAGTGGGAGTTTTTCTAGGGCTTTCAAACTGTGCTATAAGTTACTGCTTTAGGTTTATCAATTTCTGACTGTTTGAACTTCATCAGTGAAGACTACAAAAGATCCAAGTGGACATACTGACATGATTATGAATTAGTATTTTCAGAACAATCCCTTGACTCCTGCTGGATTAGGAGGGGACTCCTTCATTGGGTCTGATATTTCTAAGTTAATTTTAAACTGGAGGAGAAGAGATACACATATGCAGTATTCCAGTGGACCTTTACCACTCTCTGATCCCATACATACCCCACTCAAGACCTAAGGCTGTTGATTGACACAATTACTGCATGCCTCCTTCCACTTTGATAGACAATTGTGAGGGTTCACAGCATCACAATGATATCACTACAGAAATATTCTATACCCTGGAATAGTACTCACTCATAACTCAGCTTCCATATGGAGTCACAACTGTGTTGTAAGATGTTTAGAACATGGGCAAGATTAAGGGTGAGCACATGGAATTGTCAGTTCTTCAGGTGTCCATCTGATACTCAATGTACCAAGTATTTACCCTTATGTGTGAAGAATCTAACCATCATTCCTCAGCTGTCAATCATCTCTTATCAATATCAAATGACTGCAGGTCACATGTCACCTGTGCATCTAGTGTTTCAAAATGAGACAAGAAGTTCTCCATGAGTTCCAGGAGGAGATCTATCAGTAAAGAAGAAACTAAGTGAGTCAATTATTTGGAGACCAAAAGATGATATGGAATATGGACTGAGGAATCATGTGGTGTCAAGGAAAGCCAAATAAACCTACAAACACTCAGCATGCACCCAAACCTCACTCATTTTATACTGACTCCCCTATAATAATCCACTGAGCTATTGCATAATGTACCAAATACCATCACAAAGTAACCAAACACTCAATGCTGATAAGCAGCCGTCTTTCAGACCCATCTGATAGGATGCCTCACAGCCATAATAATAATGAGTACCTAGCCACCCCTACTATTAAAATATCCAAAATTTGGTACCTACTTTTTCTGTAATAACCAGACACTCCATGATAACTTGTTCATCCATTCCATAACAACATAATTTTCCATTCCATTACCACCCACCATCTCATCACATAATCTAAGACTCACACATCACATCATATTTCTCACCCTATCACAACCCACTTATGGTTTGTGTTTCTCAAACTCATCCTAACTACCAATCCTATAATAAGGCACTAACACAACTTATAATATGCCTGACACCCATCCCATAAAAACAGCCATTTCATAATAACCCACTACCTCCATACAATAACATGCCACACAAACATTTTATAATAAACAACCAGCCATTTCTAGTAACCAGATATCCCAAAATAAACTTCTAAATTATTTCATGATTACCAGCCATACATCTGATCACTTACTATCTCTTTCATAATAACCTTCCGTCCCATAATAATGATACACCTAACCCTTATAACATCCATCTACCCCAAAATAACTCATTGACCCCATCGCATAACGTGGCTCAAACCATCCCTTAATGAGAAACAAGCAATTCCTAGTAACCAGCCATTCCATAATAACTAAACCAACCATTCCAAAATAGTTCAACCATCCCACAATGCACAGCCAGCACAACTCATAATGACCCATGTCCCCATCCCATAAACACTGTATACATCCATAATATGCCTTACCCTATCTGATAATATCTACTCACACATCCCATAAGTCAACTAGCCAATCTCTCAGGCTGTTGTTTGACATTCATGCTCCCCACCCACTTCACTTCATTGACTAACAGCTCTGAGGGGGTCACAGAGTCAAAATGACATCATTGCATTAATATTATACACCCCTGATTAGGGTTCATATCTGGGAATTATACCTGACACTTCTAACCTCACATCACTGGAGGGGACCATACCTGAACTGGTCTCAGTGTGCAGTAGCTTTTCCCATGATTCTTCAATCATGCCCCTGTGACAGGTATTACAGGTAACATGGTGACCCTGCTCTTCTCATGATTTTCACTTCCCCCACTTCCAGTTCCCAAAATGACAGGTGGTTTAATCTGATGGTGTATAATGTTTTTCCTGGGCCTGTTTTGGGTGCAAAGTTTGTACACAGTGGGGATTTTGGAACCTGGCACGCAGTGGCAGTTTTGTCCTCCAAAGAAATGAATCAGATGCTTATATTACTTTATACTGTTTGGCCAATATCTTAAGCACATTACTAACTAGCTCTTTCATCTTAAATCAACCCATTTCTATTAATCTTCCCACCATGTGGCCCAGTCTGTGGCTGAGCCAGTAACTCTACATGTCTGTCTTCTTCAGGGGTCAAATGGAGACTGGCTAAGTTTGCCCTTCTACCTGCCTGCCTGCACTGATTCTCCACCCACTTCTATGGTGCTGTGCATAGGCCAAAACAGTGCTTTACTTACAGCATACAAAGAACATTCCTCCACATTTCACCTTTTCTGTCTAATTAAAAATGAAGGTTTCAATTTCCATATAGCAAAATTACAACAGAACAGCTCTCAAGCAGGAATTACAGTCACAATATACAGTCTATTTGTATTCACAAAATTAAAGGGAATATTCCATTATCTACATTATCATTGTGAGTCTAAAGTTTCATATCCAATATACCTTTCAAACTAAAAAGAACTATACCTATAATTATTAAACCTTCAACCATATCAAAGACCACAGAAGGATATAATATTATCTAAATAAACAGGAAGTGCAAGCAACTTCCAACGTCTAGAAAATGACAGAGGTGACCCATATCTGCCTGGACAGTCACCCAAAGATCCTTTGTAACATTGGGGCATCAATCTTCAGCCTTATGGCCAAAAGTCTCTGGCAAACCTTTCAGTTATGCAGGAAATCTGACACAGTCCATCAGTTGCTTCTCCTTGTGTCCAGAAGGAGGCCTGGCAACTTTTTATGCAAAGCAGGAACCTGAGGAACCATCTCAGCTTGATCTGCCAATGTTCAGAGGTCATTTTCCTATGGAACATGTATGTCCACTTTATACAGCATATCATCGAGCAGTCAATACCTGAACAGTTTCTTTCCAGTGGCTAACTGTTGCCACCAAGTAAATTCCACAAGAAGTTTCTTCAATGCCCATCCTTTTCCTGAAATATATTGGTGGTGCCTGGAGCACCTGTCTCACTGTCCAGAAAAGTCAAAGTTCTTAAAATAATTTAAACACCATATTCTGCATGTCTTTGAGGTGTTTGAAAACTACCTAATTGAAATACATCTTTGCGGGGGCTGGAGAGATGGCTCAGCAGTTGAGAGCACCGTTTGCTCTTCCAGAGGACCCGGGTTCAATTCCCAGCACCCACATGGCAGCTAAAAACTGTCTGTAGTTCCAGTTCCAGGCAAACACCAAGGCAAATAAATACATAAATGAAGTTTAAAAAAAAAAGAAAGAAAGTTTAAAAAAAAAAAAAAGAAAGACATCTTTGCATACCTACAAAAACCTAACAAACATGACTATAAGTTTGGTTATCTTAGATGACTATTAATCTGCATTTCTCAATTACACATTACAATTTTAAATGAGATAAATCAGCATCATACATTAATCAACAGTAGAAAAATCCATACAGCATAACAAAATTGACCTTAAATTTATACCAATAAACCAAAATCCACTTATCTTTTCTAATCATTCCTATACCATGATGGTCTCACACCTTCCCATGAAGTGAAGATCATTGGTCTTGACATCTGACCTCTGAGGTCTAGGTTAATTTTATTTACTTGTGAATTCAAGATAAATATTCACTTTGAAGCATCATGTGTATCGAGTTGGGTCCCAAACATAGGTAGTGAGACACCCCTTTCCTCTCCTAACTCAGTTTCCCCACAATGATATCTGCTCTTCTGGTTTAGGGAAGTATCTGAAAATCAGAAAGAAAATGTCCATCACTGATCCCTCCTTCTTCAGCTTATCCTGGCTGACCTGATCATCACCATGTAGGACAGAAACAACTTTCAGTTTTTTCTGCCACCAAAAGTAAAGTTTGACCTTTAATATTGATGATCTGTGACCCTCATGATTTGTAATTGTGCAGATCCCACTGAAAACATATGAACATGAGTCAGTGTGGGCTTGGTGGTGGGACTACAAGGGTTGTGGGTAGGACTTATGATGCAGTTGGCAATAAAGCAAGAAAATGTGCACAGGGTACATATTTGTCTCTGACACACATGGACAATCTTGATCTCTGAACCTTTGCTTCCTAATCCTAAATTTAATTGACAGGTTTAGGAAGTTGACTTCTGGTCCCACCCACTCATATATAGACTTACAGATTTCTGTCTTGTGTTTCCAGTTCCTCCCATTTAAAACTGTAAATGAATGGGTGACAAGAGAGTGAGGTCATATGAGCCTGGCTTTCACTCAGTGTCTTATCCCCACCCCAAATCCATTCATACCCTGAGTGTGGTTTGCTCTGTAGACATGAAAAGATGTCATATATGGTAATGCCTTGAAAATGGGCCATGAGTCCTGAGGAGATAAACTTTGCTACATCCCATAATTTTAAACACCATATTTCCATCTCATGATCCTTCAGTCCCTTTTTCCCAAGTTTTTACTCCTCACTCCTATGATTATTGACTTAGGCTCTGCTGTACTTTTTGATTGACCCTGATTCTCTATCTTTGGGGTCATCAGGGTCATGGAACCTTGTCCTTTGCCCTCTCAAGAGGATACTGGGAAACAGCCCCTTCACCATTCATAATTGCACACGAATTCTCAAATATTCAATGTTAAGCAGGGCATCCTTGGAGCATATGTGGCATCATAGGGGAAATATTAGTATTAAGAATTTGAGATACATTTGACATTCTAATCTGAAATCTCTGACTTGGAAATGAATCTGCATCAAAGGAAACTACCAGTCTCTATGCCTTCAGTCCTACTTCTGGCCTTCCAGGTCATTACGTACCTCATGAATATGCAAATCATTTCTACTAATGATTATGCTAATTATTTTTATTCTGTTTCTAATTTATTTCTTTCTAGCAAACTTAATGTCTTTATTCTCAATCAAAGTGAGGCCCAGGTCAGAAAGGGGCAGGGCAGGAAGTTTGTCTGGAGAACACAGAATTTGACATCACTGGAACTGTGAGATTACCATATGGTGAGGTCATATGGTCACGGACCAGTTGATGAGGCATTAAAGGAAAAATAGGAGATAGCAAAGGATCATGGGAGGTGAGCCCTGTAGCCTAGGACATCTGTTACTCCTAAAACCAGAAATGAGGGAGAAGATAGTAAAGGATCTGGGGATGTGTAGGTCCAAAGTGACAACTGTCATCTCATGAACCATAAGTAGGAGGGCAGTAAAGAACCATGGGAAGAACAGTTGTGTCTCAAAAGGGGTGAGGTGTGCAGGAATAGTGTGTGCCAATCAACAGGCTCAGAGACTGAGTGGGTGACTTATTATGGGATAGGTGGTTATTATGGAGTTGTTGCACTAAGTTTCTGACCTGGACATTCCAGCCTGGCTTCAAGAATTGGACCCACTCTCAACCACACTTATTCTCAAATAATCATACCCAGGCTTATATTAATTTTAAGCTTATCAGCCTCAGGCCTATGCATATAGCTGACTAAGTCTTTATCTTTAAATTTACCCATTATTCTTATCCTATTTAACCATGTGGCTCAGCATTTTTCATAGAGCAGCATTTCAGCTTATTTCCTCTGCTTCTACTGGCAACTCATCCAAACCTTCTTGGCATCTCTGCAGCATCTCATTGCCCTGGTGATTCTCTGGCATCTCTGCTGTATTCTGAGATGTTGTCAGAGTTTTCTTAATCTGTAAATCCTGCTAATACTTACTGACTGCAAGCAGCCAATCAGCATTTTTGTTAAACCAGTAGACAGATGCAATAACATTATCCCACTGCATGTGATAGTAAGTTACAAAATTATCTAATAAGTGGTTGAATATTATGGGATGAATACTATGGATTAAAGTGAGGTATATTATGGAAAAGGTATTAGTGCTATGGAATTGGCAGGTTGTTACGATATAGATCAGTGCATAATTATGGGTGACTAGAAACATTATGAGTTGAGTCAATTCAGATTTGTGTTGAGATTTATGGGTCCCCACTTCATGCATCCATGACCTTGCAATTTCTGTTTTATTAATGGCCATTAATGAATCCATATAGGTTTATCTGTTAGCCATTTTAAAGGTAGTACTGTGAGTGTCTTTGAAAGATCAGCAGCTGTTGTGCCTTCTTTCAGTATTGAAAATGTGTGGGATTTGTAGCCCTGGAGTTTTCTAGGATTTGATCCCATGGAGGATTCTGGGATTCTTAGCCCTGGAGGTTTTTGTGAATTGTAGTATTGGAGGATTTTGGGATTTGTAGTCCTGGAGGACTGTAGGATATGTAAACCTGGAATATTTTGGGATTTGTAGCACTAGAGATTCTGGGATTTTTAGCTCTGTAGGATTCTGGGAATTGTAGCCCAGGAGAATTCTAAGAATTTTTGTCCTTGAGGATTCCAAAATTGTAGCCCTTGATAATTCTGGGACTTGTAATCCTGTAAGAACATCAGATGTGTAGCCCTGGAAGATTATGGGATTTGTGGCCCTGGAGAATTGTGGGATTTTTACTACTGGAAAATTCTCAATTCTGTACCACTGGAGGTTTCTGGGACATTTACACCCAGAGGATTGTGGTATTTTTAGGTCAGGAGTATCCTTTGAGTTTTAGTCCCAGAGGGTTATGTGATATTTAGTCCTGGAAGATTCTGGGATATGTAGCCCTGGAGTATTCTGGAATTCGAACCCGTGGTGGATTATGGGATTTGTATTACTGGAGGTTAATGGGAATTTTAGTACTGGATAATAATGATAATTGTTGCCCTGTAGGATTCTGGGATTTGTAGCTCTAGAGGATTCTGGGATTTGTTGACCAGCAATTTCATAGAATTTGTAGACCTGGAATATTCCTGGAATTATAGCCCAGGAGATCTCTGGGAATCATAGTTCTGGAGGATCATAGAATTTGTACCTCTGAAGGATTCTGGGATTTGTACCCATGCAGGATTATGGAATTTGTAATCCTGGAAGATTCTGGGGTTTTAGCTCATGAGGATGCTGATATTTTTAGCCCTACAGGATTCTGGGGTATGTTGTCCTAGAGAATTTTGGGGTGTGCAGACCTGTAGAATTCTGGGAAATTTAGTCCTGGAAGATACTGGGATTTGTAGCGCTGGAAAATTCTGAGATTTGAACCCCTGGAGGATTGTGGGGTATGTAGTAAAGAAGGTTTCTGGAATTTGTACTCCTGGAAAATTCTGTGATTATTTGCCATTTTGCTTCTAGGATGTTTAAGCCTCAATGATTCCTATATTTGTAGCACTGCAGGATTTGGGAAAATTCAGTCCAGGAAAATTCTGGAAATTGTAGCCCTGGTAATCCTGTGATATATATCCCAGGAGAATTGTGGGATTTTGTAGTTCTGGAGGATTCTGGAATCTATAGCTCTTGAGGATTTTGAGAATTGTGTTCCTGGAAGATTCTGGGAATTTTAGACCTTGTGGATTTTGGGATTTGTAGCACTGGGAGATACTGGGAATATTAGTCCTGGTGGAACCTAGAATATGTAGCCCTGGAGGATTGTGGGTATTGCAGCCCTGGAGGATGATAGATTATGTACCACAGGAGGATTCTGGTATACTTAGCCCTGGATGATTCTGAGATTTACTGTAATGCCTCTAATAGACACACTTACAGTTTATTATAATGTCTCTAATAGATGCCCTCACAATATACCATAACGTCTGTAGTAGATGTCTTTACATTTAAGTGCAATATCTCTAATAGACGCCCTCAGAATATTCCATAATGTCTCTAATACATGCCCTGGCACTTTCTGATAATGTCTCTAATAGACACCCTCGCCCCTCACCGTAATGCCTCTAATAGATGCCCTTGCAATGTATTGTAATATCTCTAATAGACACTCTTGAAATTTAACTTAATGTCGCTAATCAAAGTCCTTGCAATTTCCCATAATGCCTCTAATGGACACTCTCATACTGTATTGTAAATTCCCTAATAGATGCCCTCACACACTACCATAATGTCTCTAATAGACGTCTTTGGACTTTACAGTAATGTCTTTAATATACATCCTCGCACTTTACCGTAATGTCTATAAAAGACAACCTTGACGTTAACCGTAATGCTTATAATTGACACCTTTGCAAACTACCATAATGTCTCTAATAGTTTCCCTTGTAAATTACTGTTATGTCTATAATAGAATACCTTGCACTTTACCATAATGTCTCTAACAGACACCTTCACACTTTACCGTAATGTCTCTAATTTACTTCCTAATGATTCAAACGCACCTGTTCAATTTTTTTAGGTTGAGATCATTGGTTCAAATATTTGTTCCAGTGCATCCATTCAATTGTCACATACGATTCACTGCATATGGATTCAAACCACCTGTTTCCTATTTTTAGGTAAAGGTCATTGGTTGAAATATTTGTTTCAGTGCATCCATTCAAATAGCATATATAATTCACTTTCCAGGTAGTTAATTAGAGTTAGTTATTGGGTTAAGGTTGGTTAGTATGCTAGGTTTGGTTAGTTGGCTTGGGTTGGCTGGTGGGTTAGGGTTATTTAGATAGGTTTGGTTAGTGAATTAGAGTTAGTGGTTTATGGCTGTTTAGTGAGTTAGTGTTGGAAAGTTGGTTACGGTCAATTAGAGGTTTAGGATTGGTTAGTTGTTTAGGGTGGATTACTGTTAGTGTTAGTCATTTATGGCTGATTAGTGAGTTATTGTTGGTTAGTTGGCTAGTTATTTTACATAATGGTTAGTAGGTTAGGGTTGGTTATTTGGTTAGGCTTATATGGTTAGGGTTGTTTAGGTTAGGGTTGGATAGTGTATTAGTGTTAGCTCTTTATGGCTGGTTAATGAGCAATCGTTGCTTAGTTGGTTAGGGTTACTTAGTTAGTTAGGGGTGGTCAGTTGATAGGGTTGGTTAGTTGGTTAGGGTTGATTACTGTTAGTGTTAATCATTTATGGCTGATTAATGACTTATGGTTGGTTAGTTGGCTAGTTATTGTACATAATGGCTAGTAGGTTAGGGTTGGTTATTGGGTTAGGCTTATATGGTTAGGGTTAGTTAGTGTGCTTTGGTTGGTTAGGTTAGAGTTGGATAGTGTATTAGTGTTAGCTATTTATGGCTAGTTACTGAGTAATGGTTGGTTAGTTGGTATGGGTTACTTAGTTAAGGTTGGTTAGTTGTTAGGGTTGGTTAGAAAGTTGGAGTTATTTGGTTAGAATTGGTTAGTTGGTTAGGGTTAGTGGTTTATGGCCAGTTAGTGAGGTGGTTTGATTACTTGGTTAGGGTTGGATAATAGGTTAAGGTTGTTTAATGATTAAGGTTTTGTTAGTGTGAAGGTTTAGTGAGTTAGTGTTGTTTAGATAGTTATTGTTTGTGAGAGTTTAGTGTTGGTAGTTTTGGGTTGGTTAGTTGGTTAGGGTTGGTTAGTGCTTTAGGGTTTATTAGTGGTTACAGGTTGGTTATTCTGTTATGGTTAGTGGTTTATGGCTGGTTAGAGAATTACTGTTGATTAGTGAGTTATAGCTGGTCTGTCAGTTAGGGTTGGTTATAAGGTTAGGGTTGGTTAGTGTGTAGAGTTAGTGCATAAGGTTTAGTTAGTAGGTTTATGTTGGTTAGTTAAGTGCAAGCATGTCTATTAGGGACATTATAGTAAAGTGTGAGGGCATCTATTAAAGACATTACAGTAAATTGTGAGGGTACCATTTAGATATATTAAAGTCCTAGAGCATCTATTGGATCCCTTAATGTAAATTGTGATGGCATCTATTAGAGATATTACATTAATTTGTAAGTATGTCTGTTAGGTAGGTTGTAGTAATTACCAAGAGCTTCTATTAGGAACTTTATGGTAAATTGCAAGGCGTCTATTAGAGAAATCAGAGTAAATTGAGAGGGCGTCTATTAGAGATATTATGGTAAATTGCGAGGTCATCTATTAGAGACATTACGGTAATGTGTGAGTGTGTCTTTTAGAGACATTATGGGAAAGTGCAAAGGCATCAATTAGAGACATTATTGTCAAGAGCGAGGGGTGTTTATTAGAGACATTACAGTAAACTATGAGGATGTCTATTAGAGGCATTATGGTAAATCCCAGTATCCTCGAAGTCAGCAAAACCCAGAATCCACCAGAACTAAAATTACCAGACTCCTGTGCAGGTTCTTATCCCAGAATCGTCCTCAGAGAATCCCATAAGCCTCAAAGATTCGAATTTCCAGAATCCTAAAGGGCTACAAATCGCAGAATCCTCTAGGGCTGCAAATCCCAGAATCCTCTATGGATACAAATTCCATAATCCTCAAGGGCAACAAATTCCTGGATTCTGCAGGGCTACATATCCCAGAGTCCTCTGGATTACATATTCCATAATGTATCAGGACTATAATACCCATAATTCTCCAGGACTAAAATACCCAGGGAGCCCACAGTGACTGACCACAGTGACTGACCACACCCACAGTGACTGACCATGCCCACAGTGACTGACCACACCCACAGTGACTGACCACACCCACAGTGACTGACCACACCTACAGTGACTGACCACACCCACAGTGACTGACCACACC
>PVIH01015854.1:26914-48126 GCA_004025045.1 Sigmodon hispidus
CACAGTGACTGACCACACCCACAGTGACTGACCACACCCACAGTGACTGACCATGCCCACAGTGACAAAATCTTCCAGGACAACAAATCCCATAATCCTTCAGTGTTAGAAATCACAGGAACCTGCTGGACTACAATTCCCATAATTCTACTGTGCTAAAAATACCAGAATCCTACAGTACTATAAATCCCAGATTGCACCAAGGCTACAAATCTAAGGATCCTGCAGGACTAAAAATACCACAATCCATCAGGGCTACAATTACCAGAATCCTCCACAGCTATATATGCCAAAATCCTACATGACTACAGTTCCCAGAATCCTACCAGGACTAAATATCCCAAAATCTTTCAAGGCAAAATTTCCAGGATCCTTCAGGGCTAAAAATCTGAGATGCCTTCAGGGCTTCAAGAACCAGAATCTTCCACGACTACAAATCCCAGAATCCTCCAGGGCTACAAATCCCAGAATCCTCCAGGGCTGAAAGTCCAGATCTGGTAGTGAAACAAATTGTAAAATATTCCAGGGTCCTGAGCTGACAGTCATCACTGAGATCACAGGAAGGGGTGGGGCCTCAGCTATCATTAGTCATTACTGAGATCACAGGAAGGGGCTGGGCCTGATACATCAGTCTTCACTGAGATTGCAGGAAGGGACGGGACCTGAACCATCAGCAATCACAGATCACAGAAAGGGGTGGGGACTAAGCCGAAAGTCGTCACTGAGCTCACAGGAAGGGGCAGGGCCTGAGCTATAATCAGTCATCACTGAGATCACAGGAGGGGGCGGGGCCTGAGCCATCAGTCATTACAGATCACAGGAAGTGGCAGGGCCTGATCTGTCATCAGTCATCACTGAGATCACAGGAAGGAGCAGGGCCTGTGCCATCATCAGTCATCACAGATTAGAGGAAGGGGTGGTGCCTGAGACATCAGTCATCACTGAGATCACCTAGCAAACACACTGATAACAGAAATGTAGCTTGAAAGAATAGAATAAGAAGAACATTCTATGGCTATGTAACCTAGCAACCCTAGTGATAACAGAAAAGTAGCTCTAAGGAATAAATTGACAGGAACATTCTATGATTAGGTTACCTAGCAACACTCCTGATAACTGAAAAGCATCTCTAAAGAATAAAGAAGAAGAACATTCTATGTTTAGGTTACTTAGCAACCCTCTTGATAAGAAAAAAAAAGCTCTAAAGATTAGAATAAGAAGAAAATTCTATGGTTAGTTTACCTACCAACTGTCTTGATAACAGAAAAGTAGATCTAAAGAATAGAACAACAGGAACATTCTGTGGCTAGGTTACCTAGCAGCCCTTTAGGATAACAGAAAAGTAGCTCTAAAGGATAGAATAAGAATTACATTACATGGTTAGGTTATCTAGCAAACCTCCTGATAGCAGAAAGGTAGCTCTAAAAATAGAATAAGAAGAGCATTCTATGATTAGGTTACTTAGCAACCCACCTGATAACAGAAAAGTAGTTCTAAAAAATAGAATATCAAGTATATTCTATGGTTAGTTTACCTACCAACCATACTGATAACAGATAAGTACTATGAAGAAATGGATGAACATTGTAGAGCTAGGTTACCTAGCAACCCTCCTGATAACAGAAAAGAAGCTCTAAAGAATATAATAAGAAGAACATTCAATTGTTAGGTTGCTTAGCATCGCTCTTGTTAACAGAAAATTAGCTCTAAAGAATTTAATAAGAAGAACATTCCATAGTTAGGATACCAAGCAACCATCCTGATAACCAAAAGTAGCTCTGAAGAATAGAGGAACATTCTATGGATAGGTTACCTAGCAACCCTCCTGATAACAGAGAAGTAGCTCTAAAGAATAGAATAAGTGGAACATTCTCTGGTTAGATTACCTAGCAACCCTCCTGAAAACTGAAACGTCATTCTAAAGAATAGAATAAGAAGAACATTCTATGGTTGAGTTACCTATGAACACTGCTAGTAACAGAAATATGGCCCTAAAGGATAGAATAAGAAGAACATTTTATGGCTATGTTACCTAGCAAGCCTCATGATAACAGAAAATTAGCTGTAAAGAATAGAATAAGAATAACATTACATAGTTAAGTTAACTAGCAACACTCCTGATAACCAAAAGTAGCTCTGAAGAATACAATAATAGGAGCATTCTATGGTTAGGTTACCTTCAACCTCCATGATGACAGAAAAGTAGCTCTAATTAATAGAAAAGGACATTTGATGGCTAGGTTACCTACCAACCCTCTAAATAACAGAAAAGTAGCTCTAAATAATAGAATGACTAAGATTCTATGGTTAGGGTACCTAGCAACACTCCAGAAAACAAAATTAGCTCGAAAGAATAGAATAAGAACATCTCTGTTTAAGTTGCCTAGCAACCTACTTCATAACAGAAAAGTTGCCCTAAAGAATTGAATAAGAAGAACATTCCATGGTTAGGTTACCTAGCAACCCTCCTCTGAATCAAGACCAGTCACCTTGCCAATATACTGCTTCCCCTA
Organism: Sigmodon hispidus; assembly: GCA_004025045.1. Lineage (NCBI taxonomy): Eukaryota > Metazoa > Chordata > Mammalia > Rodentia > Cricetidae > Sigmodon > Sigmodon hispidus. Next base: position 29,428 of record PVIH01015854.1, read on the forward strand.
GCCAGCTTCCTGCAGGTGTTTGAAGACTACCCCCTCCCCATATTCTGCTTTAGGACTATATAAGCACATATGGAATCGGAATAAAGTGGCAGCTCAAACAGGCTCCCATTTGTCCTGCTGCCTTCTTTGGGTCTCCCTTTCTCTTCATTCTCTCTCATAGGTGGTCTCCCATGTTGAGGTCCCACAGGTGCAGGCACATTCCCAAAGACAGTGACCACCCCCACACACAGAGAACACACCCACACCCAGAGTTCATGCCCATGTTCAGAAACAATGCCCACATCCTTAGTCCATGCTCACACTCAGAAACCGCTCACACTCAGAAACCACTCCCACACTCAGAGACCACACACACAGTCAGAAACCACGCCCACACCCAGAGACCACATGCACATTCAGAGACCACACCCACATTAAGAGACCACACCCACACTCAGAGACCACACCCACACTCAGAGACAACACCCACACTCAGAGACAACAACCACATTCACAGACCACACCTACATTTACAGACCACACCCACATTCACTGACTATGCCCACATTCAGAGACATCCCAACGATGTTTATTAGAGATATTAAGGTAAAGTGCAAGGGCATCCATTAGAGACATTACGGGAAAATGCGAGGGGGTCTATTTGAGACATTACGGTAAATTGTGAAGGCATCTATTAGAGACATTATGGTAATTTGCGAGTTTGCCTATTAGATAGATTATGGTAAAGTGGAGAGAGTATATTAGAGATATTATTGTAAAGTGCCAGGGCATCTATTAGAGACATTACAGTAAAGTGGGAGGACATCTATTAGAAACATTATGGTAATTTGTGAGTACAGCTATTAGAGACTTTACTCTAAATAGCAAGGGCATTTATTAGAGACATTACAGTAATTTACGAGGGGAGTATTAGAGACATTATGGTAATTTTCAATGGCATCTACTAGAGACATTATGGTAAATTGCAAGGGATTCTATTAAAGACGTTATGGTAATTTGTGAGTGGGGCTAATAGAGACATTACAATAAAGTGCCAGGACGTCTATTAGAGACATTACAATAAAGTCCAAGGGAGTCTATTAGAGACATTACGGCATTGTGCGAGCATTACCCTAACCCTCAGTTGCAAAAAAGAATCCCACAATCCTCCAGGGCAACAAATCCCATGATCATCCAGGACTACAATTCCCAGATTTCTCATGGCTACTATTTTAAGATTATCCCAGGACTGCAAATCCCAGAAATCTCCAAGGTATAAATTTTCCAGAGCTACAAATTGAAGAAACATCCAGGACTACAAATCCCAGAATCCTCCTGGGGTACATATTCCAGTATCCTCCAAAATTACAACTCCCAGAATTCTTCTGGGTTACAAATCCCAGAATCATCCAGGAATACAAATCCCAGAAGGAAAATGGCAAAAAATCACAGAATGTTGCAAGACAAAAAAAAATCACAGAATCTTCCAGGACTACAAATCCCACAATCCTCCAGGGCTACAAATTCCAGAATCCTCCAGGACTGCAAATCCCAGAATCCTCCAGGACAACAAATACTGTGATCATCCAGAACTATAATTCCCAGAGTTCTCCTGGGCTACATATCCCAGAATTCTATAGGACAACAATTACCAGTATTATCTAGGACTACAATTCCCAGAATCTTGCAGAGCTACAAATCCCACAATCCTACAGGGAAACAAATCCCAAGAGGCAAATGACAACATTCCAGGATCCTCCATGGCTAAAATTCCAGAATCCCCCACGACTACAATTCCCAGAATTCTTCTGGGCTACAAATCTTAGAATTTTCCAGCACTACAAACCCAGAATCCTCGAGTACTACAAATGCCATAATACTCCATGTGTTCACATCCCAGAAACTTCCAGAGCTAAAAATCCTATGACCTTACAAGACTACAATTCCCAGAATTCTCCTGGGCTGCAATTCTAACAATCCTTCTTTCCTACAATTCCCAGAATCTTTCAGGACTACAAATCACACAATCCTCCAGGGCTACAAATCCCACAATTCTCCAGGTCTCTAATAGACACCCAAGCAATTTACGGTAATGTCTCTAAAAGACACCCTTGCACTTTACTGTATTGTCTCTAATAGATACCCCTCGCTCTTTACAGTATTGTCTCTAATAGATGCCTTTGAACTTTCTCGTAATGTCTCTAAAAGACACACTCACACTTTATCATAATGTCTCTAATAGATGCCCTTGCTTTTTACCATGTTATCTCTAATAGATGCCTTGCAATTTACCGTAAAGTCCCTAATAGAAGCTCTCATTAATTACCATAACCACTTTAAAAGATGTCCTCACAAACTAATGTAATTTCTCTAATAGACGCCATCACATTTTACCATAAGGGCTATAATTGATGTTCCCGCACTTTATTGTAATGTCTCTAATTGATTCCCTCACAATTTACCATACTGTCTTTAATAGATGCCCTCACACTTTATCATAATGTCTCCAATAGACATCCTTGCACTTTGCTAACCAACACAAACCTACTAACTAAAACTTATGCACTAACTCTACACACTAACCAACCCTAACCCTGTCACCAACCCTAACCAACAAACCAACCTCAACTCACTAACCAACACTAATTCACTCTCCCGCCATAAACCACTAACCATAACAGAATAACCAACCATAAAACCACTAACAAACCTTAATGCACTAACTAACCCTAACCTACAAATTAACACTAACTAACCTTAATTCAGTAACCAGTACTAAACTACCAACCCTAAACACTCATGAACAACAACCAACTAAACAACACTAACTCATTAACCTTTCTCACTAACAAAATTTTTATCACCAAACAACCTTAACCCACTATCCAACCCTAACCAACTAATCAAACCTACCTTACTAACCAGCCATAAACCACTAACCCTAACAAAATAACCAACCATAACCAAATAACCCTAATTCACTAACCAACCCTAACAACTAACCACCCCTCACTAACTAACCCAAACCAATTAACCAACCATTACTCAGTAACCAGCCATAAACAACTAACACTAATACACTAACCAACCCTAACCTACTAATCATCCCTAACGTACTAACCAACCCTAACGAAATAAGCCTAACCCAATAACCAACCCTAACCTACTAACCTTTATGTACAATCCCTAACCAACTAACCAACCATAATTTACTAACCAGCCATAAATGACTAACAGTAATCAATCCTAACCTCCTAATTAACTCTAACCAATTGACCAACACTAACTCACTAAACAGCCATAAACCACTAACCCTAGTTTACTAACCAACCCTATCTAAATATCCCTAACCCACTAACCTACCCAAACCAACTAACCAAACCTAACACACTAAGCAACCTTAACCCAATAACCAAGTCTAAATAACTACCCAAAAAGTGAATTGCGCTGACCCGTGGGGCATCAACATGGGAGACCACCTATGAGAGAGAATGAAGGGAAGGAAGACACAAAGGAAGGCCGCAGGTCAAATGGGATTCTGTTCGAGCTGCAATTTATTGCGATTCTAAACATGCTTATATAGCAGAATATGGGGAGGGGGCAATCTTCAAACACCTGCAGGAAGCTGGCCAGGGGAGCAGGATATTGGTAGGGGAAAAGGGTGACTGGTCTTGCTTCAGGGGAGAGTTGCTAGGTGACCTAATCATAGAATATTCTTGCTATTCTATTCTTTAGAGCTACCTTTAAGGGAGAACTGCTACATAACCTAGCCACAGAATGTTCCTGTTATTCTATTCTTTAGAGTTACTTCTCTGTTACTGTGAAGCAAACCAGAACATCTCTTTTACTTTGGGAAAAATATCTATTCTACCTGGGAGAACATCTATTTTACTTGGGAGAATGTCTATTCTTCTTGGGAGAACATTGTGCTGGCTCAGTGGTTGGTTTCTCAGTCAGTTCCCATGGTAGCCTTTAGCTAGAGGCCTAGAGGCTCAAGCCAGGGTCTTAGTCCCTGACAGTGAATTATATACACTATTTGAATGGATGCACTGAAACAAATATTTCAACCAATGATCTTTACCTAAAAATATGAAGCAGGATGTTTCAATCACGATACAGTGAATTGTATGTGACAATTGAATGGATACACTGAAACAAATATTTGAACCAATGATCTAAACCTTAAAAAATCAAACAGGTTTGTTTGAATTATTAGGAAGTGAATTAGAGACATTATGATAAAGTGCAAAGGGATCTGTTAGAATTGTTATTGTAAAGTACGAGGAATTCTATTAGAGGCATAAGGATAAAGTGTGAGGGATTCTATTAGAGGTATAACAGTAATTTACAAGGGTGTCTATTACAGACATTATGATAAAGTGTGAGGGATTCTATTAGAGACATAACGGTAGTTTACAAGGGTGTCTATTAGAGACATTAAGGTAAGTTGCGAGGATGTCAATTATAAATATTATGGTAAACTGCAAGGTCATCTGTTATAGACATTACTGTAAAGTGTGAGAACGTATATTAAAGACATTAAGGTAATGTGTGATGGTGTCTATTAGAGACATTACGGTAATGTGCAGGGTGTCTTTTGATGACATTATGGTAAAGTTTGTGGGCATCTATCAGAGACATTATGGTAATTTTTGAGGTCGTCTACTAGAGATATTTTGATAAAGTGTGAGGGCATCTATTAGAAATTTTACAATACAGTACTAGGATGTCAATTAGAGGCATTATGATAAATTGCAAGGACTTCTATTTGTGACATTACATTAGATTGTGAGGGTGTCTATTAGAGATATTACAATACAGTGTGAGGGCATTTATTAGAGACATTACAGTAGAGAATGAGTGCATCTATTAGAGATATTACAGTAAATTGTGAGGGCATCTATTAAAGGCATTAGAGTGAGGGGTGAGGGTGTCTATTAGAGACATTACAGAAAATTGCAAGGGCATCTATTAGAGACATTACAGAAAATTGTAAGGGCATCTGTAGAGATATTGCAGTTAGTTGTGAAGATGTCTATTACAGATGTTACGGTAAATTGCAAGAGCGTCTATTAGAGACATTATGGTAAACCGCAAGTGTGTCTATTAGAGGCATTTCAGTAAATCCCAGAATCCTCCAAGTCAACAAACCCCAGAATCTTCCAGGACTACAAATCCCAGAATCCTCCATGTGTACAAATCCCAGCAGTCTAATGGAAGAATTCCAGGATCCTTGAGTACCACAAATCCAAGAATCCTCCATGGCTGAAAATTATAGAATCCTCCTGGACTACTCCAGGACTACAAATCCCAAAATCCTACAGGGCTAAAAATTCTATGATCCTCCAAGACTAAAAATATGAGGATTTCCCTGAGCAACAATTCCAAGAATTTTATGGGTCTGAAAATTGCAGAATCCTCCAGGACTACAAACCCAAAATCCTCCAGGGCTACATATCCTAGGATCCTCCAGAACTACAATTCCCAGAATTCTCCTGGGCTACAATACCAGGAATCCTCGAGGGCTGCACATCCCAGAATTTTGCAGGGATAAAAATCTCAGAATCCTCCAGGGCTAAATATCCCAGAATCCTCCTATGGTACAAAATCCAGAATCCTCCAGGACTACAATACCCACAATACTCGAGGTTCCTCCAGAATTAATAGTCCCAGAATCTGCCAGGGCTACAAATCCCAAAATCCACAAAGTCTAAAAATCCCAGAAACTTTCAGGAAAACAAATCACAGAATCCTCAAGAAGTACAAATTCCAGAATCCTCCAGAACTACAAATCCCACAGTTCTCCTGGGATATATATCACAGGATTACCATGGCTACAATTTCCAGAATTTTCCTGGACTACAATTTCCAAAATCCTGCAGTGCTACAAATATCAGAATTCTCCAGGCTTAAAAATCCTAAAAGCAATATGGCAAAATAACACAGAATTTTCCAGGAGTACAAATCCCAGAAACTTCCAGTACTACAAATACCATAATTCTCCAGGGCTACAAATCCCATAATCTTTCGGAGCGTGAAATTCCACAATCCTCCAGGGCTACATATCACAGGACCCTTCAGGACAACAATTTCTGAAATCCTGCATTGTCTTAAATTTCAGAATCCTCCAGGCATACAAATCCCTGAATCTTTCAGGACTATAAATCCCAGAAGCAAAAGTGCAAAAAAATCACAGAATTTTCCATGACTACAAATCCCAAAATCCTCCAGGACTACAAATCCTGGAATCCCCCAAGGCTAAAAATTCCACAGTCCTCTAAAGATACAAATCCCAGAATCCTCAAGGACTTAAAATCCCACAATCCTCAAGGACTAAATATCCCAGAATCCTCCAGTGGTACAAAACCCAAGAATCCTACTGGACTAAAGAACCCACATTCCTAACAGTGGCACATAATCTAAGATCCTCTAATACTACAGTTCCAAGAATTTCCTGGGTTACAATTCCCAGAATTCTACAGAGCTACAAATCCCAGAAAACTCCAGAAGCTAAAATCCTAGAAAACAAATGGTGACATTCCAGGATCCTTCAAAACCACAAATACCATAATCCTCCAGGGCTACAAATCCCACAATCCTCTAGGATTACAAATCACAGAATTCTCCAGGACTATAAAACCCAGAATATATCCAGGACTACAATTCTCAGAATCCTCCAGTACTAAAAATCCCAGGATATCTCAGGACTACAAATCCCAGATTTTCCAGGGCTAAGAAATCCCATTTTCACACTGGGCTACAAGTTCAAGAATCCTCCAGGACTACAATTCCTCAATCCTCCTGCACTAAATATTCCACACAACTGGAGGGCTACATATCCCAGAATCCTGCAGTAACACAAATCCCATAATCCTCCATGGGTTCACATCCCAGAATTCTCAAGGGCTACAAATCTTATGATCTTCCAAAAGTACAATTCCCAGAATTCTCCTGGCCTACAAATTCAGAATCCTTCAGAGCTACAAATCCCAGAATCCTCTAGGGATACAATTCCCAGAATCCTCCTGTGCTACAAATTCCAATATGTTCAAGTACTACAACTACCAGAATCCTCTAGGACAACAAATCCAACAATGTTCCAGGGCTACAAATCCAAGGATCATGCAGGACTACAAATTCCAGAAGCAAAATGGCAACAAATCACAGAATTTTCCAAACTGCAAATGCCAGAATCCTCCAATACTAAAAATCCCCAAATCCTCCAAGGGTTCAAATACTAGAATCTTCCAGGGATAAAAGTCCCATAATCATCCAATAATATAATACCCAGCATCCTCTAGGGTTAAACATACCAGAATCCTCCAAGACTACAAATTACAGAATTCTGCATGGCTACAAATCCCAGAATCCTCTTCAAGGACAAATCCAATAATCCTCCAGGGCTCAGCATCCTCCAGGGGCAAAAGCCATATCACTTGAGGACTACAACACCCAGAATTCTCCTGAGCTACAATTCCAAGAATCCTCTGGAACTACGAATCCCAGAATCATCCAGGACTACAAATCCCAGGATACTCCAGGAATACAATTCACAGAATCCTCCAGCACTACACATCCCAGAATCCTCTAGGTTAAAATTCCCAGACTCCTGTGTGGTTACAAATCCCAGAATTCTTTTAGAGGACGAATCCCATAATCTTCTAAGACTACAATTCCCTTATCCTCCAGGGCTACAAACCCAGAATCCTCTACAGCTACAAATGTCATAATTTTTCAGGGTCTGTAATTTAAGAATTCTCCAGAAATACAAAACAAAAGATCCTCCAGGCCTAAAATTCCCACAATCCTCCAGGATTAAATATCCCAGAAACATCCAGTGGTACAGAATTCAGAATCCTCCAGGACCTAAAATCCCAGCATCTTCCAGTACTACAAATCCCATAATTCTCCATGGATTCAAATTCAAGAATCCTCCAGGGATACAAATCCCATAATATTTCAGGACTACAAATCCCAGAATCCTCCAGGACTAAAAAAAATCATAGAATCCTCCAGAACTACACTTCTCAGAATTCTTGAAGTATAGCAATCAAAGAATCTCCCAGAACTATAAATTCAAGAATCCTCCAGGATTACAAATACCATGATTCTACAGGACTACAAATCCCAGAATCCTCTTGTGCTATGTATCCCAGGGCTCTCCAGGACTTCAAATCTCAAAATCCAACACATTTTCAAATCCCAGAAGTCTCCAGGACTAAAAATCCCATAATCCTACACGTGTTCAAATCCTCCAGGGCTACATATTCTAGGATCCTTCAGGACTACAATTCCCAGATTTCTCCTTGACAACAATTTCAAGATTATTCCAGGACTAAAAATTCCAGAAACCTCCAAGGGTAGAAATTATCCAGAGCTACAAATTGAAGAATCCTTCATGACTATAAAATCCCATAATCCTCCAGGGGTATATATTCCAGGATCCTCCAAACTACATTTCCCCAAATTCTTCTGGGTTAGAAATCTCAGAATCATCCAAGACTACAAATCCCAGAAGGAAAATGGCTACAAATCACAGAATTTTGGAAGACAAAAAAAGTCACAGAATCCTCCATGGCAACAAATGCCACAATCCTCCAGGGCAACAAATCTGTCAATTGTCCAGCATTAAAATCTCAGAAGCAAAAGGGCAAAAAATCACAGAATTTTCCAGAACTACAAAACCCATAATCCTTCAGTACTACAAATCCCATAAGCCTTCATGGTTACAAATCCCAGAATCTTCCAGGGCTATAAATCTGATGAGCCTACAGAATTATAATTCCCAGAATTCTCCTATGCTTCATATCCCAGAATTCTGCAGGGCATCAACTATCAGCATTATCCAGGACTACAATACCCAGAATTCTACAGAGCTACAAATCCCACAATCCTCCAGGGGAAAAAACTCCCAGCAGGCAAATGCCAACATTTGAGGATCTTCTAGGGCTAAAAAGAACACAATCCTGCAGGAATTCAAATTCTGGAAACCTCCAGGGCTAAATATCTCAGAATCTCCCAGGACTACAATTCCCAGAATTCTTCTGGGCTACAAATCTCAGAATCTTCCATAACTACAAATTCCAGAAGCAAAATGGCAAAAAAGCACAGAATTTTTGAGCACTAGAAACCCAGCATCCTGAAGTACTACAAATCACATAATATTCCACTGCTTAACATAATAATAAGAACATACTATGGCTAGGTTACCTAGCAACCCATCCGTAAACAGAAAAGTAGCTCTAAAGAATAGAATAACAAGACATTCTATGGTTAGGTTACATAGCAACTCTCAAAATAACAGAAAACTAGTTCTAAAGAATAGAATAAGATGAACATTCTATTGTTAGATTACCTAGCAACACTCTTGATAACAGAAAAGTAGATCTAAACAATAATTATCAGGAACATTCTATGGATAGTTTACCCATCAACCCTCATGATAAGAGAAAAGTAGCTCAAAAGATTAGAATAAGAAGAACATTCTATGGTTAGGTTACCTAGCAACACTCCTGATAATAGAAAAGGAGCTTTAAGAATAGAATAACAATAAGATTCCATGGTTACTTTACCAAACAACTCAACACAGAACAGAAAAGTAGTTCTAAAGAATAGAAAAGAGAAGAACATTCTATGTTTAGTTTACCTCACAACTCTCCTGATAACAGAAAAGTAGCTCTAAAGAATAGAATAGGATGAATATTCTATGGTTAGGTTACCTAGCAATCATTTTGATAACAGAAAAGTAGCTCTAAAGAATATTATATGAAAAATGTTCTAAGTTTTAGATTACTTAGCAACCCTCATGACAACAGCAAAGTAGATCTAAAGAATAAATAAAGAAGAACATTACATGTTTAAGTTACCAACCAGCATCCTTATAACACAAAAGTAGCTCTAAAGAATGGAATACCAAGAACATTCTATGGTTAGGTTACCTAGTAACCCTCCTGATAACAGAAAAGTAGCCACAAAGAATAGAATGCCAAAAACAGTGCATGGTTTGGTTACCTAGCAACCCACCTGATAACAGAAAAGAAGGACTAAAGAAAAAATAACATGAACATTCTATGGTTAGTTTAACTAGCAACCCTCCTCATAACAGAAAAGGAGCTCTAAAGGATAGAATAAGAAGAACATTCTACGTTTATTTTACCTTACCACCCTCCTGATAACAGAAAAGTAGCTCTGAAGAATACAATAAGAAGAACATTCTATGGCTAGGTTACCTAGCAACCTTCCTGATAATCAAAAGTATCTCGAAGAATACAATAATAGGAACATTCTATGGTTAGGTTACCTAGCAAACTCATTGATAACAGGAAAGTAGCTCTAAAGAGAAGAAGAAGAATAACATTTTATGTCTAGGGTACCTAGCAACCCTCCTGACAACAATAAAGTAGCTCTAAGAATAGAATAAGAAGAACATACCATAGTTAGGTTACCTAGCAACCATCCTGATAACCAAAAGTAGCTCTGAAGAATTCAATAATAGGAACATTCTATGGTTAGGTTACTAGCAACCTCCATGACAATAGAAAAGTAACTCTACAAAATAGCATAAGAAAAACATTCTATGTTTAGGTTACCTAGGAAACCACCTGATAACCAAAAAGTAGCTCTAAAGAGTAGAATAAGAAGAAGATGGTATGGCTAGATAACCTAGAAACCCTCCTGGTAATAGAAATGTATCTCTAAAGGATAGAATAAGAAGAACATTCTATGTTTAGGTTACCTAGCAACCTTCTTGATAAAAAGAAACGTAGCTCTAAAGAATAGAGTAATAAGAACATTCCATAGTTAGGTTACCTAGCAACCCTCCTGATAACCATGAGTAGCTCTGAGGAATACAATAATAGGAACATTCTATGGCATGGTTACCTTGCAACCCTCCTGATAACAGACAAGTAGCTGTAAAGAATAGAATAACAATATCAATCTAAGGCTTGATTACCAGGCAACCCTCCTGATAACAGAGAAGTAGCTTTAAAGTATAGAATAACAGGAACATTCTATGGTTAGGATACCTAGCAACTCACCTGTTAACCCAAAAGTAGCTCAATAGAATAAGAACAACATTCGATGTTTAGGTTACCTAGCAAAGCTCCTGAAACAGAAATGTAGTTCTAAAGAATAGAATAATAAGAACATTCTATGGTTAGGTTACCTAGCAACCAACCGGTAAACAGAAAAAAAGCTCTGAAAAATAGAACAAGAAGAACATCCAGTGGCTAGGTTACTAGGAATCCTCCTGGTAACAGAAAAGTAGCTCTAAAGAATAGAATAACAAGAATATTCTATAGTTAGGATACCTAGAAACCCTACTGATAACACAAAAGTAACTCCAAAGTATAGATTCAGAAGAACATTCCATGGTTAGGTTGCCTAGCATCTGTCGTGATAACAGAAAAGTAGCTCTAAAGAATAAAATAAGTAGAACATTCTATGGTTAGATTAACAAGCAACCCTCCTCATAACTGAAAAGTACCTCCAAAGAATAGAATAAGAAGATCATTCTATGGTTAGGTTGCTAGCAACCCGCCTGATAACAGAAAAGTAGCTCTACAGAATAGAGTAAGAAGAACATTCCATGGTTAGGCTACCTAGCAATCCACCTGATAACAGGAAAGTAGCTCTAAAGTATAGAATAAAAAGAACATTCTATGGTTAGGTTATCTAGGAACCCTCGTGATAACAGACAAGTAGCTCTAAAGAATAAAATAAGAAGAATATTCTATGGCTCGGTTAACTGCCAATCCTACTGATAATAGAAAAGTAGCTCTAAAGAAGAGAATAGGATGAACATTCTACAGCTAGGTTACATATCAAACATCCTGATAACAGAAAAATAGCTCTAAAAATGAAATAACAAGAACATTCTGTGGCTAGGTTACTACCAACCATCCTGATAACAGAAAAGTAGCTCTAAAGAGTAGAATAACAAGAACTTTCTATGGTTAGGTTACCTAGCAACTCTCGTGAGAACAGAAAAGTAGCTATAAAAAATAGAAAAAGAACATTCCACTGTTATGTTATCTAGGAATCCTCTTGAGAATAGAATAGTTCCTCTAAAGAATAGAGTAACAGGAACATTCTATGTTTAGGTTACCTAACAACCATCCTGATAGCAGAAAAGTAGCTCTAAAGAATAGAATAACAAGAATATTCAAAGTTTAGATTACCTAGCAATCCTCTAGTTAAGAGAAAAGTAGCTCTAAAGAATACATTAAGAAAAGCATTCTATGGTTAGGGTACCTAAAACCCTGCTGATAACAGAAATGTCGCTCTAAAGTACAGAATAAGAAGAATATTCTATGGTTTGGTTACCTAGCAACCCTCGTGATAACAGAAAAGTAGCTCTAAAGAATAGAATAAGATGAACATTTTATGTTTAGGTTATCTAGCAACCCTCCTGATAACAAAAATGTAGCTCTAAAGAATAGAATAAGAAGAGCATTCTACATTTATGTTACCTGGCAACCAACCTATGAACAGAAAAGTAGCTCTAAAAAATACATTAATAAGAACCATCTTTGTTTATGTTACCTATCAACCCTGCTGATAACAGAAATGTAGCTCTAATGTATAGAATAAGAAGAATATTCTATGGTTTGGTTACCTAGTAACCCCTGAGATAACAGAAAAGTAGTTCTGAAGTGTAGAATAAGAAGAAATTCTATGGTTAGGTTACCTAGCAGTCCACTTGATAACAGAAAAATAGTCCTAAGAATAAAATAAAAAGAACATTCTATGGTTAGTTTAGGTAGCAACCCTCCAGATAACAAAAAAAATAGCTCTAAAGAATAGAATGAGAACAAAATTCTATGGTTAAGTTACCTAGCAACCCACCCAATAACAGAAAAGTAGCTCTAAAGATTAGAATAACAGGAACATTTTATGCTTAGGTTACCAAACAACCCTCCTTATAAGGGAAGAGTAGCTCTAAAGAATAGAATACAAAGAACATTCAATGGCTAGATTACCTTACAACCCTCCTGATAACAGAAAAGTATCTCTGAAGAATAGAATAACAGGAACATTCTGTTGTTAGGGTACCTAAAAACCCTCGAGATAACAGAAAAGTTGCTCTAAAGAATAGAATAAGAAGAACATTCTATGTTTATGTTACCTAGCAACACTTGTGAAAACAGAAAAGTAGCTTTTAAGAATAGAATAAGATGAACATTCTAAGGTTAGGTTATCTGACATCCCTCCTGATAACAGAAAAGCAGCTCTAAAGAATAGAATGAGAAGGACATTCTATGGCTAGGTTACCAACCAAACCTCCTGATAACAGAAAAGTAGTTCTAAAGAATAGAATAACAATAACATTCTCCGATTAGGTTACCTAGCAACTCTCCTGATAACAAAGAAGTAGTTCTAAAGAATAGAATAAGAAGAACACTCTATTGTAAGGTTGCCTAACAACCCTCATGATAACAGAAAAGTAGCTCTAAAGAATAGAATAGGAAGAACATTCTATGACTAGGTTACCAACCAAACCTCCTGATAACAGAAAAGTAGCTCTAAAGAATAGAAAATGAGGGGCTGGAGAGATGGCTCGGTGGTTAAGAGCACTGTCTGCTCTTCCAGAGGACCTGGGTTCAATTCCCAGCACCCACATGGCAGCTAACAACTGTCTGTAGTTCCAGTTCCAGGCAAACACCAAGGCAAATAAATAAAGTTAAAAAAAAAGAATAGAAAATGAACAATATTCTTTTGTTAGGTTACGTAGCAACACTCTTGATAACAGAAAAGTACTTCTTTTTTTTAAAAAAAAAACTTTTATTTATTTATTTAATTATTTGCCTTGGTGTTTGTCTGGAACTGAAACTACAGACAGTTGTGAGCTGCCATGTGGGTGCTGGGAATCGAACCCGGGTCCTCTGGAAGAGCAGACGGTGCTCTTAACCACTGAGCCATCTCTCCATCCCCCAGAAAAGTACTTCTAAAGAATAAAATAAAAAGAAATTCTATGGTTAGGTTATCAGCAATCCTCCTGATAACAGAAAATTACCTCTAAAGAATAGAAAAAGAAGAATATTCTATAGTTGGATTACATACCAACCTTCCTGATAACAGAAAAATAGCTCTAAAGAATAGAATAACAGGAACATTCTTGGTAAGGTTATCTAGAAACCCTCATGATAACAGAAAAGTAACTCTAAAAAATAGATTAAGAGGGGCTGGAGAGATGGCTCAGCAGTTAAGAGCACCGTCTGCTCTTCCAGAGGACCCGGGATTGATTCCCAGCACCCACATAGCAGCTAACAACTGTCTGTAGTTCCAGGTCCAGGCAAACACCAAGGCAAATAAATAAATAAATGAAGTTTTTTTTAAAAAAGTAGATTAAGAAGAATGCTCTATGTTTAAGTTACTAGCAACTCTCATGATAACAGAGAAGTAGCTCTAAAGAAGAAATTTGGAAGAATGTTCAAACGTTAGGTTACCTAGCAGTCTTCCTCATAAGAGAAAAGTAGTTCTAAAGAGTAGAATTAGAAGAACATTCTATGGTTTGGCTACCTAGCAATCCACCTGATAACAAAAAAATATCTATAAAATATGAGTAACAAGAACATTCCACTGTTAGGTGATGTAGCAACCCTCATGACAACAGAAAAGCAGATATAAAGAATAGAATAAAAAGAACATTCTATGGTTAGGTTATCTAGCTACAGTCCTGATTACAGAAAAGTAGCTTTAAGAATAGAATAAAAATAGCATTCCGGGGCTGGAGAGATGGCTCAGAGGTTAAGAGCACTGACTGTTCTTCCAGAGGACCTGAGTTCAATTCCCAGCAAAACCACATGGTGGCTCACAACCATCTATGATGAGGTCTGGTGCCCTCTTCTGTAAAACTGTATGCATAATAAATAAATAAATCTTAATAAAATAATTTAAAAAAAAATAGCATTCCATAGTTAATGTACCTAGCAACCCAACTCAGAACATAAAGGTAGCTCTAAAGATTAGAAAAAGAAGAACATTCTATGTTTAATTTAACTCACAACCCTCCTGATAACAGAAAAGTAGCTGTAAAGAATAGAATAGGAAGAATATTCCATGGGTAGGTTATGTAACAATCCTCCTAATAACAGAAAAGTAGCTCTAAAGAATATTATAAGAAGAATGTTCTATGTTTATGTTGCCTAGCAACACTCATGATAACTGAAAAATAGTTCTAAAGAATAAAAATGAACATTCTATGTTTAGGTTACCAACAAAACTCCTTATAACAGAAAAGTAGCTCTAAAGAATAGAATAACAAGAACATTCTATGGTTTGGTTGCCTAGCAACCATCCTGATAACATAAAAGTAGCTCTAAAGAAAAAATAACAAGAACATTCTAATGTTATGTTACCTAGCAACATTCGTGATAACAGAAATGTAGCTCTAAAGAATAAAATAAGAAGAACATTGAATGGTTAGGTTACATAGCAACCCACTTAATAACAGAAAAGTAGTACTAAAATATAGAATAAGAAGAACATTCCATAGTTAGGTTATCTAGCAACCCTCTTGATAACAGAAAAGTAGCTCTAAAGAATAGAATAAGAAGAATATTCTAAGGTTAGGTTCCCTAGAAACCCTTTTAACAACAGAAAAGTAGCTCTAAGGAATAGAATACGAAGAAAATTCTATGGATATGTTACCCAGGAACATCCTAGTAATAGAGAAGTAGCTATAAAGAAAGAAATAAGGGAAATATTCCATAGTTTGGTTACCTAGCATCCCTATTGAGAAAACAAAAGTAGCTTTAAAGAATAGATTAAGAAGAACATTGTATGGTTAGGATACCTAGCAACCCTCCTGATAAGAGAAAAAATAGCTCTAAAGAATAAAATAAGAAGAACATTCTATGGTTAGGTTACCTAGCAACCCTTCTAACAACAGAAAAGTAGCTCTAAAAAATAGAAAACAGGGACATTTTATGGATAGGTTACCTAGCAACCCTCCTGATAACAGAAAAAAATACCTCTAAAGAATAAAATAAGAACATTCTGTGGTCAGGTTACCTAGCAATCCTCCTGATAACAGAAAAGCAGCTCTAAGAAATAAAATAAGAAGAACATTATTTGGTTAGTTTACCTAGCAACCATCCTGATAATAGAAAAGAAGCTCTAATGAAAAGAATAAAAATTACATTCTGTGGTTAGGTTACATAGCATCCCTCCTGATACCAGAAATTTAGCCCTAAGGAATAGAATAAGACGAACATTCTGTCTTTAGGCTACCTAGCAACCCTCCCGATAACATCAATGTAGCTCTAAAGAATAGTATAGCAAGAACATTCTATGGTTAGGATACCTAGCAACCCTCTCCTGAATCAAGATCATTCACCTTTTTACCCTGCCAATATCCTGCTTCCCCCGGCCAGCTTCCTGCAGGTGTTTGAAGACTGTCCCCTCCCCATATTCTGCTTTAGGACTATATAAGCATGTATGGAATCAGAATAAAATGGCAGCTCAAACAGGCTCCCATTTGTCCTGCTGCCTTCTTTGGGTCTCCCATTCTCTTCCTTCTCTCTCATAGGTGCTCTCCCATGTTGAAGTCCCGTGGGTGCAGGTACATACCCAAAGAGACTGACCACACCCACACTCAGAGAACACAACCACACTCAGAGACCACACCCACATTCACAGACCACACCCACACTCAGAGACCACACCCACACTCAGAGACCACACCCACACTCAGAGACCACACCCACACTCAGAGACCACACCCACACTCAGAGACCACACCCACACTCAGAGACCACACCCACACTCAGAGACCACGCCCACACTCAGAGACCATGCCCACATTCAGAGACCACACCCACACTGAGAGACCACACCCACACTCAGAGACCATGCCCACACCCAGAGACCACACTAATGTTCAAAGACCATGCCCACATTCTGAGATCACGCCCACAATCAGAGACCACACTCATACCCTGAGACCATGCCTGCAGTCAGAGACCATGCCCACATTCTAAGACCACACCCACACTCAGAGACCACACTCATACCCTGAGATCATGCCTACAGTCAGAGACCGTGCCCACATTCTGAGACCACACCCACAATCAGAGTCAACACCCAGAGATCACACCCACACTCACAAAACACACCCACACCCAGAGACCACACCCACATTCACAGACCACAGCCACATTCAATGACTACACCCACATTCACAGATATTACCAGCGAATCTTTTAGGAAAATTATGGTAAATAGCGAGGGCATGTATTATACACATTACAGAAAATTATGAGGGCATCTCTTAGGGACATTACGGTAAATTGCGAAGGCATCTATTAAAGACATTATGGTAATTTGTGAGATCATCTATTAGAGACATTACGGTAAAGAGCCAGGGCATCAATTGGAAACTTTACGATAAAGTTATATTACAAACATTACTATACAGTGAGAGGTTGGGAATGTAGTACTGGAGGATTCTGGGGTTTGTAGTCTTGGAGGATTCTGGGATTTGTAGTACTGGAGGATTCTGGGGTTTGTAGTACTGGAGGATTGTGGGATTTGTAGTATTGGAGGCTTCTGGGGTTTATAGTCCTGAAGGATTCTGAAACATTTAGCCCTCGAGGATTGTGGGATTGCAGACCTTGAATGATTATGGGATTTTTAGTCCTGGAGGATTATGGTATTCGTAGTCCTGAAGGACCCTGGAATGTCTCCATTAGACACCTGGGATTTGTATGCCTGGAGGATTCTGGGATTTGTAGTCCTGGAGGATTCTGGGTTTTATTGACTTTGAGGATTCTGGGATTTACCATAATGTCTCTAATTGACACCCTCGCACTTTACCATAACGTCTTTAATAGATGTTTTTGCACTTTTCCGTAATGTCTCTAAAAGATACCCTCACACTTTACCGTAATGTCTTTAATAAATGCCCTTCCAATTTACCATAATGTCTGTAATACATGTCCTCACAATTTACCACACTATTTCTAATACACACCCTCCCAATTTACTCTGATATCTCTAATACACACCTTGCAATTTACCATAAAGTCACTAATAGAAGCTTTCTCTAATTACCGTAACATCTCTAAAAGTTGTTCTTGCAGATTAATGTCATGTCTCTTATAGACACCATCACATTTTACCATAATGGTTCTAATAGACGTTCTCATAATTTACCGTAATGTCTCTAATCGATACCCTCACAATTTACCATAATGTCTTTAAAAGATGCCCTTGAACTTTACAGTAATGTCTCCAAAAGATGTCCTTGCACTTTACTAAACAAAACAAACCTACTAAATAAACCTTATGCACTAACTCTATATACTAACCTACCCTAACCCTGTAACCAACCCTAACCAACAAACCAACCTTAACACACTAACCAACACTAATTCACTAACCAGCCATAAACCATTAGCCATAACAGAATAACCAACCCTAAACCACTAACAAACCTTAATGCACTAACCAACCAAAACCTACTAAACTACTCTAAATAACTAACCTTAATTCAGTAACCAACCCTAAACTACCAACCCTAAACACTCACCAACAATAAGCAACTAAACAACACTAACTCACTAATACTTCCAACCGACAAAACCTTAATCACTAAACAACGTGTGGTCAGTACTGTGGGTGTGGTCAGTCACTGTGGGTGTGGTCAGCAACTGTGGGTGTGGTCAGTCACTGTGGGTGTTTTCAGTCACTGGGGGTGTGGTCGGTCACTGTGGG
>PVIH01015855.1:0-26160 GCA_004025045.1 Sigmodon hispidus
CCCCCCCCCCCCGGCTGCTGTTACTCCTTATGAGAAGAAAGTGCCTTGATGGAGACTTAATGGAGTCTGTGAGATTGAATTGGGTGCATTGTAAGACAGCCTTGCCCTGGTTAGTCACACGAAATAGTTGTTCAATGTGACTGACGTGCAATTCCTGCCCCCCTCTGCAACCTCATTATCCAGAGATCAGAGGGCATATAGGATAATGCCTTCTTAAATGCTGGCGTTCTAATAGTAGCCAAGAGTTGGGGCCCTGCAGTGGATGAGGGGAGGAAGCATTCTTCTCAGGGAGGGAAGACTGGCCTACAGGGCTGTGGTAGAGCTTGTCAGGCAGAAACATGGGCTCAGGGAAGAACCACCTGCTAGTTAGGTCAGGGAAACCTCTGTGCCCCATGTGCTGGGCAGGCCAGAGCCTGTAATCAGCTCATTCATGAGTCACCACAGAGCTAGGCCTTAACAAGAGCAGCTGCCATTAGAAGCTGTCCAAGCGTGGTGTCCTTTTTCTCCTCTGCTTGTTAGCTGCTCTGGTAGGCAGCAAACAGTTTCTGGAGCTACCATGTAATGGCTGAATGGGTAATGCCATTGGTCAGGGCTGAAGGACTGGGTCAACTTAGGTGCCTCGGTTTCTCTAGGGGGAGGGTGAAAGAGGCCATAGTGCTATAATAAGGCATGAGGATGAGGATACATGAAAGTGGTGTGTGTGTGTGTGTGTGTGTGTGTGTGTGTGTGTGTGTGTGTGTGTGTGTGTTTGCATTCTGGGCACTCAGTTGTGTCTACTCAGTAGCTGTCAATGCGCTTTCATAGTATATGGTGTGCTAGGCTCTGCACCTGTGGCTTTTGTGTGTTTGGAAGTGTGGATGTAGCATAGCTGCCTAATAGTGTAGCTGAAGTGCCCAACTGTGTGAAAACACCCTCCCCGTTGTAGCCTTCCTGGCTCTGCCCTGTGCCTGGTGTCCATTCATGTGGCCCAGGGCTTTCCCATTCCCTCACTGCCTCACAGAAAATCTGTGGAGAGCGTGCTGCTTTTGTTGTTGTTTCTATTCAGAAGAGCTTTAGTGGAGATTTTAAGAGCCTTCTTTGCAGTGGTGCCTTTGTAAGCCAGAGGCCGGCCATCTTCCTAAGTTTGGGGAACATTGCTACTGCCCTATGGTTTGTTTATTGCTCCAGGTACCAGCATCACAGGCAGGCTTTAGTGTAGTATAGTGTTTGCTGATTCTGTGGGCAAGATCCTTCTGAGCAGATTCCAGCAGTTGACAGGGATTGTCTAAAAGCTTGTTGGAGAAAGTTGTGTAGGATTAGGAGTCAATAAGCCTGAATTCTATGTGTAGTTTTTCCCATTATCAGGTTGGTACAGGCTACGCTTGCTCTATCTATGACCCAGTTGACTCATCTGTCCAAAATGAAAAATAAGCATTTCAGTATTTGGAAATGAAATAAGATGTCACATTAAAGAACATCGGAGCTAGTTCTAGATTGAGTAACTGAGTAGCTATGACTTGAGTCAGCCGGTTAAAATCTCTGCATTTATTTCCTTAAGCAAACTGATGCATCTCATAGGTGAGATTTCCAGCTTGAAATTATGTTGGATTTTGTTCCGTCAAAACTCTGGCTTAAATGTATATATGTAATATATATGTGTGTGTATATATGTATAATATATATCTGTGTATATATGTGTTATATACATGTGTGTGCATTATATATGTGTGTATATGTATAATTTATGTGTGTAATATATGTGTATGTACACATGTATACATATGTACATATACATATATGTATATATATATATGCTTTGCTAACATATCCATGTCCCCTAGACATGTCTCCTGGGAACACTGGCCTTTGTTTTGTGCTGGGCTTGTAAGGGAGAGCAAGGCCAGTGTCTGAGAGGGTGGGGCAGAAGCTAAGTAATATAGAAACCCAGCTGAAGATCTGATTGGCTATGAGGGAGTGGGGAGTATAGGACCAGTGTGAGAGTCAGCACATTTGGAGTCCAGTATTCTCTACCATCACCTGGGTGGCTGCTGTGTCCTAACCTTGGGTTGTTCTTTGGGCCATCCCCAGGTATGGATCATCTCCTATTCTTTGCTGTTTGCCATCAGACATGCAGTGATCTCTGGCACCTGTGTGGAGTTTGCACAACATTGTATAAAAGTGCTTTGGAAGCACAGACTAAGTATTTTCTCTTTCTTCTCCTCCCTCTCCCTCCCCCCCCTTCTTCTTTTGAGACTAGATTTCATATATCCCAGACTGGCCTCAAATTTGCTGTGCAGCAGAGGATGTCCTTAAACTTTGCATCCTCTTGCATTTACCTCTCATGCGCTACAACTGCAGCCCTGAACCACTGTGTCCAGTTTATACAGCGCTGGGGATTGAACTTCTTGAATAATCAAGTATTTTACAGATGTAACTGAGTTACAACCCCAACCATTTCTGTGCTTTTTGAGAGAGCATCGTGCTTTGTAGTCCTGGCTTGTCTGAGGTAATTTCTGTAGACCAAGCTGGCTTTGAACTTGTCATAATTTTTCTGCATCTGCCTCCCAAAGCTGGGATTATGGGTATGCACCACTATGCACTGCCCAGAACAAGTAACATCCAAGAAGTTTCTGTACAGAACTTAAGAGTGAGTATTTGTGCTTTATAGTTTACCACACATGAAGTTTTACTTGGGGCCATTTCCTCTGAAGCACAGTTTTCTCACCTGCCACGCAGGACTAGTCAGACAGCCCTTATTGTGAGAGTGTTTGTTGTCCATGGCATTGCTTTAGTATCTTGGGAACTAGCTGTGTAGTCACCCCGAAGAGGGCTTCCTCCTCAGGTTGAGGCCTGGTAACATGCTCTGCAGGGCCGTCCTCCCGGAAAGTATTCATAATGCATCTCTCTTTAAAAAGAAGACAAACAAACAAAAGAAGTCTGTTTTGCATATGTGTCAAATCTAAACCAGGGTACTCATGCTAATGTTTTTGTTAGAGAAAGCCTAAAACAAAATTTCAAGATTATTAAAATACAGGTTAGGGTAATACTGAAGATCTCTGGGCTCACAGAAGGAGTTAATGCTAATTTGTGATCCTGAGAGCTGAAGTCCTGCTTAGGAAACCATGCTCAGAAACTTAGGTTTGCTAACTACTGGCTCCAAAGAAGACCCTTGGACAGATAGGACATGCCTGGGGACCATCAGCTTTTAGTAACAAGTGACTTTGCTTATGTTTTACACTCTGATCTAATGTACACTCATGATCCACAGTGGCTGATGCGGATGTTTCATCATGAAGCTTCTATGGAAAGTGAGATGCTGCACTGGGATAATTCTGCCCCCTCCTAAGGGCCTACAGGTTACCTTCCCTGAATTTTTCCTTAAAAAGGATGAGTCTATCTGTACACAAAGATTATAAGCTTGGTGAGGACCTATGGCTGCCTCACCCTGCGTGGAAAGACTTGTTCCATGTATCTCTGGAAGAATATGACTCATGGCTGGAAATAAACTTGGGATGGAAGCATGCAGAGGCAGGGTACCACTAGTCTGTGGCCTCTAGGACCTGATTGAAATCCAGAAGGTATTAACATGACCTTTCCAACTCTGCAAACCTCAGGATAGTAATTCTTAGAGCACTTGCTGTGTGTCTTCCAGCAGGTGCAAGATGTTGGGTGGCAGATGAGCCTGCTTTCCTGGGTACCAAAGATTTTCTTTTTTATTGCTATGATAAAGTGCCGTGACCAGGGCAATTGATAGAAGGGAGAGTTTATTTGGGACTTAATGTTCCAGAGGGTTAGAGTGCATGGTGGCAGAGCAGAGGCAGCTGGAGCAGTAGCTGAGAATGTGTATTTCAAACAGTAAACAGAGAAAGCAAATACAAAATGGCTTTTGAAGCTTTAAAGCCTTGTTCCTAGTGACAGACTTCCTCCAGCAAGGCCACACCTCCTAATCCTCTCCAAATAGGCACCAACGGGGGACTGGGTACTTATGAGGAACATCCCATCCAAACCACGACAATGGTTTCACTAAGGAGCTGATTAGATCCTACCAATAGTCAAGAATCCCACCCCTGAGCTGTGTTTCTCTCCAGTCCCTGGCCACACAAACAGACCTAACATGATGCTAGCTGAACATCTGGAGGCATCCCGAGTTCTGAGTCTGCAGATGAAGACCAGACAGCTCAGGCCATCCGTAGCCAGATCGTGAAACAGTTGTCCAGTTGCCAGCAAAGAGTCCAGCAGACATACAGTGAGGCTTAGCCCCTAGGTAGCCTTCCTCTTCCAGCCTACCTCCTTGTAAGTCTGAGGATCTGGTCCTGCCTCTCTCTCCCAAGGTCCCTCATGATATCAGTTTTCCTGGTAATTTTTTAAAGGCCTTTTTTTTTTTTTTTTTTGTCTTTACAGTTGCACTGCTGTGATGGGAAGGAGGCTGTGGTGCATGAGCCTGCCCTTCATTGAGCAAGGAGTAGAATCAATATATTGTTTTGCTTTTTTGCCTTGACTGACAGCTAGTTGCCTAGAGCCTTCTTCTCTTACAGACTTAATGTATCTCCTGGCACATTTTCTAGTTTGCAATCATTGCTTCACATCAAGCATAGGCGAGCCGAGGGAAGCTTCTCCCTCCTTGGACCCATCAAGGTTCCTCCTTTCTCATGCTCTTTAGGGGTCAGATGAGGCGGAGAATCTGCTGGATTCTCCTGTGCCGCCTAGATTCCTGGGGAAGCCAGGCCAGGGCCTACATATTCTTTCATCATGGAAAATCATGGGGACCCACATCTCCAGCAAAGATGCCAACTTTTGGTCTGGAGTTAACTCCTGACTGTCTTAGATCTCTATCTTGCCTGGAACAATGGCTGAAAGGCAGGTCTGGGGTAAACCCAGGGACTTGGCTTTGTCAGACAGGGATTGTGTGCTCTGGCCTAGCTGTATCTGCTCAGTGGTCCTGAAATGGGAGGAGACAGCTCTACCAGGGTCTTTCCACACTTGGGGAGTAGAAGGCTGGCAGAAGGGTCACTGGTCTGGCTTTCTGGATGTGCTGCAGCCGTACCGCTTTCAGGAAATGACTTGATAGTGATTTAGTGCAAATTTGGGCCTCGGTTTCTGGCTTGGCATTTTGTTTTGACACTAGAACACAAATGGATAGAGAGCTGTTTGTATGTAGGGGAATAGATTAGCCTTGGTGGACTTGAATCTGTGGGGCTTCCAAGTCTGGATATGCAGAGCAGAAAATAAGAGCTGAGTGCATGGAAGTTGAGGGCAGTGGGGTGATGGCCACAGCAGCTGTCAGCATCTCAGCAGTGCTGGCTCCATGGCATCTTTGGGTGGTAGTTTGAAGTCTGGTTATACAGCCTCTTAACATCTCATTGGAGGTGTAGTTCCGTTGTAGAGTACATGCCTGATACATGTAAAATCCTCGGTCCCATTCCCAACCCAAGAAGAAAGAACATTTCCAAAACACACTCACATGCCATGAAGCGGCATCTTTTCTTCAAGGGAAATTGTGACCAGGCTCCCTCTTAGAAGGCCACTAGATAGATAGAAGAGGTTCCAAGGCCATTTTGATAAGGCCATGGTTACTTTGGGACATCTGTGGGATGCATGGAAGAAGACATATTAGTCAGTGAGAAACTGCTTTTTTCTTGGCTTTGAATAAGCATCAGGGCTTGTGCTGGGGGTCCCTGCCTTACAGACGGAGGTGATCATAATACTGCAGTCAGGTTGTGGATGTGCTCTCCTGTATACACTTGAGCTCTCCAACTGCTTACCACGGGTTCTGAGGTCTCTAGAGTGGTGCCGATTGCTTCCTGTGCCATTCCCAGGTTCTCTTACCCGGACTGTCTCTCTACTCTGCCACAGCCTGTTTGTCTACCCATCTGTTTCCCTTGCTGGTTAAGCTGCTGTTTATCTACAGCCGTGATGCCAGGAGAAGGATTCCTATTGACACTTGGCTGTCACAGAACACAGGTGCCCTGCCTGGATCCTGGGTGGGATTTCTCTGGAAGGGTATCTGTAAATGTGCTGTCCTCTGGGAAGACAGCGCTTTCTCCAGAAGTGTGGCCTGTATGTGTTAGAACTCGTCTGAGCTGGACCTGGAGCTACAGTTCCTTCCTACCATCAGGCCCTGCTTCCAAGTTTGTAAGCTAGAGTCATCCTTAGTTCCAGATTTTTCCAGGGGCTTCTATGTCTTTGTCGAGATAGTCTTGTATATGTGTAGGTCCCACTTCCTGGTAATCTGAGGAGTTGATTTGTTTCAACCCTCCCTCACAGACTTCAGTTGCAAGCAGACAGTGATGTGGAAATGGGAACTGAGTTGCTCATACTAGCTACATTCTGGCTCAGCTGAGACCACTGTATACTGTGGGGTTAATGGGAATTGTTAGTCAAAGCAAAGGAACAGGTTCTATTTAGCATTGTGGGTTGCTGGGGCTAATGAATAAGGACAAGAAAATTGGAGGAGTTAATTTGTGTTTTCACTTCTGCAAAAATGAATGTTGGGACTGGGGGATGGCCCTGTGGATAGTAAAGTGGCTGCTGTGTATGCATGAGGACTGGGTTCAGAGCCCTAGAACTCACTCATAGAAAAGCTGGGTGAACATGGCAGCCTGCCTGTAACCTCACTATGTCTGATGCAGAGATGAGAAATCCTGGGTGGAAACTGGCTAGCTGGATTCGCTGCATCAGCAAACTCCAGATTCGGTGAGAGCCTTTGACTTAATATAGAAGGTAGAGAGTGATTGCCAAAGACCCCAGTACACAGGCCTTTGCACACTCACACTCACTTGCACATGCACCTGTATACTCGTACATTTGCCCATACATGTGAACACTCATATTACAGGTGCACCACACACTTGTGTTGATCTAGGAGGGCTTTTTCCATCTCATTTCCTCTTTTTCTCTGTGTCTTGCTTAGGTGATTGGAAATCTTTCAGTACATCTTGAGAATAGCTACAAAAACAATGCAGTGTTTCCCGGGCATCTTTTCAAGTGTGGTTTCACTGGGTTTCCCACACAACCTCCAGGCCTATTTAAGGTAGTTAAATATACTACCTTATATTGGGATACTTGGGAATCCCAGGAGAAGGCCTGGTACTGTTCACTTCCATTGCATAGGGGTCTCCCCAGACACTGAAGGGAGGGTGTAATGTCCACTCAGCAATCTCTCCAGGTAACTCTTAGGGGGAACTTACTATTTGTCATAGCCAAGGGACAATGTCCCAAGTCTCAATAAACAGGATGTTGAAATCTCTGAGGCCAAAAGTAGAGAGATTATGTCATAAAAAGCAAAGACCCATGCTAATCAACCCTCTTACCACCTGCTTCTCCTGGGTTCTTAGAATCTCTCTCCTGCTGTTTGTAGTGACAAAAAAGAGTTTGAAAGGACAGGAGAGCAGGACCAAGATACTTGGCCCCAGACTCACACCTGTTGCTATCCAGAGTGAAGGCCAGCACACAAACAGCTGGAAAGTCATGATAAACTCTGGGAATCTCAATGAGGCCAGCCTTGAAATAGGCCCGGTGCTAACTGATTTGCATTTAAATTCTTGGCTTCGATTTAACTCATATCAGGTCAAGACCAGTTTTTATCTTGAAGAGACCAGCATTCCTATTGGCAATACACTGTCATTTCTCTGGATCTGTGTGTACATTCCCAGAGGTCCTCTGGATGGATGATAAAGACCCATGTGGGCTCCATCCACTTCTTACTAAAGTCCTCAGACTTTCCCATGGATGGGGAAGGAATATTTTGAGGGCCAGCCTCAGACTGGCCCTAAGCGCTGGCTGAGGGCCAGAGTCAGGGTAGTCTGCCAAGGTCTTCCTGCCGTGAGCACAAGCTGGGAGCGGGGGTGGGGGGGGTGTAACAAACTAGAAAGTTCAATTGTAGGTGGGTATGGTACAGAATGAGAATGAGCATGACACTTAACTATGTTACTATAGAAGTTACTGGGGACATGGCATGGGTTTGGGGGTAGAATTAATGATGGCTTGGATGAAGGATTTGGGACATTGTCTTTGTTCTTGGTCTTAGCCCAAGTTTCTGTTGAATAAGAGTGATGTTACCCTTTCAATCTTATGACACATAGAATGCCCTTGGAAGGGAAAAGGGGCCAGTGAGATTTCAATGAGATCTGTCCTAACTCCAGACTTGGAAAGCAACATTCTACCATAGACAAGAAAGACAACCAGGACACTGGGGTCCTGGATGATATGTATATTTTGGGAATTTGTCTTTCTGGATTGAAATTACAGCTCCACCATTGTTGAGTTGGAACCTGGACAAATGAGTTGACCTTTTCCATGGGTGTCATCTAGAAACGTATCCAGAAGCTGCACGTCTTCTCTGGGAACTTAAGAGCTAGGGCATACATACAGAAAGACTAAAGAATGTGTTTATGTAAAGAATTAGTCACATGATTGAGGTTGTGAGCTTCAGGGCAATGACTGTGTGACTTTTGTGTGTGTGTGTGTGTGTGTGTGTGTGTGTGTGTGTGCTCAAAAAATGTTTACCTGACTGTTCTAGTGGCCCAGGCATTGTAGTAGTTGCCAAACAGAGTTCCTGTGAACTCACAAGTGGGGAGAGGGGAAATAATGACCCATGGGTCATTATCATGCAAAACCATGTCTATTCAAGGTTCAGACGTTGAGGGCCTTGGAGGGCAGAGTTGGACCTGGCCAACTGAAAGTTTCCTAGAGCTGAATGATACTTTGACTTAAATAGGAAAAGTATACATGCTGCCTCTAAACGACTCTGTGTGGAATGATGGAAAAAAGCTGAAGTGTGTTTGTAATCATCATGGCTTAGAGGCACCGAGTTCATAGCTTCTTCAGGGAATAGCATCCAGAGTGACAGCGCCTGTCATGGTGCATCTTTTAATGGATGACATAAAGGTCTGCTAGTTACCGTGCGTGGAGTGTCCACTGTGTTCTGCCCTAGAGTTGTCTTGAGTTTAGACTAAGGTCATATTCTTGGGCTGCTGTTTTTTTGATAGAAAGCTGGGTTGGGCTAAATGCAGGTGAAGTCCCTGGATGATGATGATATGAGCAGTGACAGTCACCTATGCTATCTGAGGTGTTTACATCTTGGGTGTCCTGGGCTTCAGTATTAGATTTCCAAGACGGCAAAAGGAAACTGTAAGATTTAGATTTAGATCACAAGCCTGGAACACCAAACTGCCTTGCTCCATGATCTGCCCTTGTAGAGAGCCATAGGGAAGCACCTTACCGTGTTCCTACAGAAATCTGCTCATGCTCTGCTAACTCCACATGTGGGCCCATTTTCCAAAATGCGCTGCTTCTTGCTAGAAAAGCCTTTGTTTTCTGGCTGTGCAAATGCCACACAAAGGAATTGAGACCCATAAGACCTCACTGACTCTGTAAATGCCACTAGGTCCAAACAGTCCTTACTTACAAACTCTTTGGGTGTCTTTCAAGCTGGTCCCCAGGTTGGCAATATCAACTCTTTTCTAGAACTTGTTGGAGTGTGAATTTTTGGGTCCTATTCCATTGCTACTGATTCAAAAATTATGGGAAGAGGGGAGGCAGAGGGGTGGTGAATGAGTGGCAGAGAATGTCTCAGTAGTCTCCACCCCAACATGCCTTCTGAGTGACTCTGATGTTACTGTTGAGAACTCACCGGCTTATCCAGTTCATGGACTCTGAATCCGCTCCCTTCTCTTAAATCTTCCTTCTAAGAGACAAGAGATGTTGAATTTTGCCATTTGTATGAACACCAGGAGGTGTGATGGAGAGGGCTGGGAGTTCAGTGACCCCATGGTGGGAACCGCAGATTTACTTCCGCAGGTTTGCCTGGATTGGAGCAAAGACTCACTGACTGGGATTGACTTCTTAGGTGAGACTTCTCATCCTCCTGGCTGATAGGGATGGTTATGTTGAGTCCAGGAAGAGAAAGCACTGGATTTCTTGATTCTCCTTAAGGGTTCAAATTCTTGGAGCCAGAGCCATGCTTCTGAGATGAAAATCATACCATTCTTGACATTGTTCTCGAGGCGAGAGTTCCGCCTTGCTGCAGCCTGAGTTAGTGGGGAAGCATTGCAGTCCGTGATGCCAGACAGTTAGTAGTGGGATTCTTGATGGCTAACTCAGAAACTGTTAGGGTGTGGAGGAGGGGTGGTGAGTCAGCAGGCTGTGTGAGTATGGGAGAGCTTCTTTCTGTGATCAGCTCCCTAAACTAAATTATCTGGGATCCAGAAAACAGGACAACTTTAATGAAATAATTGGCTCCAAATGAGTCGCTGGAAAATTTTCAACCCATTGTTTTTTGTAGTTGGGCAGGGCTTTTAATCTTTGTATGTATGTATGTATGTATGCATGTATGTATGTATGTATGCATATATGTAATGTATGTCGCGTAGTCAGGAAATATGTGGTGTGTGGTTTGTACCAGGGATTAGAGTCCAAGTTCTTGTGACTAATTAATTTTGCTAAACACTGGCTCCTGGTGGGAATGGTGGGCTCTATCCGGTCACCATTGGGAGGCCTTTATTAGTAGGACACATTTGGGCTCCAGTGTCTCAAAGCTAGCCCTCCATGTTGACCAGTCCCTCTGCTGTACTCTGGAAGGTGGCTGCAGCTCTTACTCACCACAATAGGCCCTTGCCCAGGCTGTTACCAAATCTCATTTACATAGTTGAGTTCAGGGAAGGTGCTTTTTGCCTCAAGCCAGGGGAGGTTTAAGAACTGGGATGAGGAAGCTGAAAGCTGGCCCTGCAGTTTTCATAGCCCAGTGACGCTTTGTTATCTGAACACACTCTTTTTCCTGGAGGATCCACATGGTAGGAGCTGTGTAAGCTGGCAATACAGAGGTGTACATCTGTAGCCATCTTCCTAAGCCACTGGCTAGCTGATGCTGTCAGGTCAAAGGCCACCTTGGGGCAACAAGATTGTCAGCTTCTGGAAGCATCTTACCCCACTCCCCAGATCATCTATTTTTTTGTTTGTTTTTTGTTTTTCAGTTATCTCTTTTGAAGAGTCAAACCTCTCAAAGAGAAAGTAATTTAGGATAAAGCAAATCTTGTAGGATTCAGGCCGCACACTCTGGTGTTGGTTCCCATAGATTTACTCATCTGTGCTTCTGGAAAAAATGTGTTCAGGTGCTGGCTCAGTGGTCCCCATCCCTCTATTTTTGCTCCAGGAGGTATTGCGGTTCTGAGCAGAGTCCTGGAGCAGGTGGAAGACAGGGATGTGGGGGTTTTCAGCCTCATGATTTACCCAGGAGCATCCACCGAACTAGGTCTACTATTTCCAGTTCTGAGTAAACAGGGCACGTTCTGACCTAATGGATTTGTCATCTGAGAAATGGTGAGCATTGACAAGATGTGTGGGTTGCCTCTCCTTTACCCCGTAAGAAATGGGACAAAACAAGTCAACGCAACAGAAAAAGAAGAAAAGAAAGAAAAGATTGAAAAGCAAAGTTTTTATTCAAGTTAAAAAAAAACTTTAAGGAGCCTCAACTAAAACTACATTGCTTCATTTTGATTGGAAATGTATAATCTATTTTCTTTATGATCTCTCATTTTGTAGCTCACTCATGTTCTGCATGAAGCCATAAGTTTTCTAAAAATTTACATATTTTGTGTCTCAAAATATAGTTTAAAAATCAAATAGGGATGGAAAGGTTTTTGTTTCTGTTTTAATTAAAAACAACAGCAAAAAAAAAAAAAAAAAAAAAAAAAAAAAAAAAAAAAAAAAAAAAAAAAAAAAAAAAAAAAAAAAAAAAAAAAAAAAAAAACCAAAATGAAATGGCCTGGAAAGATGGCTCAACATTTAGGAACACCAACTGCTCTTTCAGAGGACCAAGGTTCAATTTCCATCACCCACATGGCAGCTCACAACTGTCTGTAACTCTAAGATCTGACACCCTCACACAGACACACATGCAGGCAAAACACCAATGCACATAAAATAAAAATCTTAACAAAATAAAACTGCAGCTTTCTCCCTCATGCCTTCCTACCCTAGTCTCAACAACTGGATATGATAATTTTCCCTTGGTGGAATCTCTGGAGGTGGCTAGCAGACTGTAGCAAATACAGAACCTGAGGGGTTCATTTCTTTGTCTCCTTGTTCAGATTATTTATTGAAGCTTCTACAATTAAAGCTGAAGATGTCTCTTTTCCATCGTCTTTCTAATGCGGCCACACAGCACTCTTGGCTTAGTGTATACATAGTTTAATTTTTTGGTGTTGTGTAGACATTATTTGCAGCCGAGCAGTAAGGTGTATCACCGCTGTGTCTTCTCTTAGTTTTCCCCTAAGCTATACATCAGTATGTCTCCTGAGCTCTCTCCTGGTAGACAGAAACCATGCTGCTGTGCCAAGTGTAATGAAGAAGAGGTTTAAAGCCTTCTTTTGGGTTTCTTGATGTTAACTCTTTTTTTCTTTCTGAACCTTATACTTCTTTCCATTAACTTCTACATTTTTTTAAAAAAAGATTGTTTTAATTTTTTATGAAAAGCACATAGGAATTAGTATTTGACCCATTAATGTCTGAAGACATCTATATCCTGTTGTTAAGTACTGGTTGGTGGTTTGGCTCTGTATTAAATTTGGGGATTTTCAAGGCTTTCCTTCAGTGTCTCACAGGCTCCTAGTGTTGCTATTGTAAAATCCAGTACCATCCTGATGCCGGATCCTTTGGCTTAGCTGGATCTTCTTTTCTATATATTTCAAAATGTCTTTTTGTTCCTTGTGTTTCTAAGTGTCCTGATTATTTCAGCTGGGGACTGTGTAAACTGAGAGTTTTCAGTTCTTCATCTCTGAAAAACTGACTTATAGTATTTTCTTGATCTACGCCCCCCCCCACTTTGTTATATTTTCTGTAATTCCCTTTATTCAGACATAAAGACTAGGGCCCATAGTCTGCTTTTTTGTTTTTCCTGTTCCGCTCTCTCTGTCACTTTGTTTATGATCTCAGGAAGTGTCTTTAAACCTGTCTTAAAACACATGTATTGAACGTAGTCCCGTTCTGCGGATTTTTCCGTTAATAGTTTTCTCTTCTTATTATATGATACAGTAACTTACCCAATATGTTCACGTGTTAGAGATTCCCTATGGTTTTTTACTTTCCTCTGTTATAGCTGGAGTTCTCCCCCCCTTTATTTTATGTTTTTGGCCTCTCTTATTGACATTTAGATTTACCTTAAAATCCCGTCAATCCTTACCTGGACATTTGAACTTGAGACATGTGGAGTTGAAAGCTTTTTGTATATTAAACCTGTGAGTTGTTGTTCTTCATTTGAGATTTTTAAGGAGGGAAAAACCAAAAGCAAAAGCCTATGTTTTTTTTCTTTTAAGTCACTAGATTTTCCAAAGAGAGAGAGAGAGCGAGAGAGAGAGAATTCAATTCTCTGACTTAGAAGTAGAAATCAGTGTTCTTTTAAGCATTTTTTATTACACTTTATTTATTTATGCATTGATTTGTGTGAGTTATATGTGTATGTCGGGGTCAGAGGATAACTCCTAGGTGTTAGTTCTTTCCTTTTATCACATGGGCTCCGGGGATTGTACAGGCAACAAATCTCTCTCCCTGCTGAGACATCTCACTAGCCCAGAAATTTGATGTTCCAAGGGTTCCACTTTTTACCTTGTAGTCTCTCACCCAACACTGTGACATCTCCAGCCTTTCACCCCTTTCCTTTCATCTGATATAAACCTTCCATAAAGAATAAACCTCATGGCTGCTGCTGGGGTTGGTGGTGCCGTTAGTCACTTGACTTCGTGGTTGCATCCTTTGGTCCAGCCCATTAGCATCTGTGAGCCCTGCTGTGGGAATCAGCTTGCTCCTACCAGCATCAGGCATCTCTCTCTATTAGTGGCTGGTTTCAGCTTGTCTTCTCTATCAAGGTGAGTCTGGACTTCTGTTTGCTTTCTGTTTTTCAGAACGCTCTTACTG
The DNA here is from genome assembly GCA_004025045.1 of Sigmodon hispidus. NCBI lineage: Eukaryota > Metazoa > Chordata > Mammalia > Rodentia > Cricetidae > Sigmodon > Sigmodon hispidus. The sequence goes on from PVIH01015855.1 coordinate 13,888, forward strand.
TGATTTTGTTTGTCTTTATCATTTTTCTTGCGCGTTTGGTTTATTGTTACTTTTTTATTATAAAATTAATAAAATTACTTATTAATTTTATTTTATGCATATGGATTATTTATGGGTACCATGTGCATGCCCAGTGTCCACAGAGGCTAGAAGGAGATGTTGGATCCCCCAGAATTGTCATTATGGCATAGTTGTGAGCCACCATGTGGATACTGGGAATCAAACAGTTCCGTACAAGAGCAACAAGTGCTCCTAACAACTGAGCCATGTCTTCGTTCCACCCCTGTGGTATTTTTTTTTTTTTTTTTTTTTAAGCAACTAATTTTCAGTTGACTTCAGGAACAAGTAGAGTGCTTGCATGCGCCCCATCTAGAGAGTTTGGCCTGTGGTCATCGGTGGGTGTCGTTTTTTTCTCAGACATTCCAGGAATTCAGGGCCTGTCTGCAGGGAATGCTTTTGTGTCTCCTTTCCATTGGCTGTCAGCTCTCTGGAATAACCTCTGCTGGCTCAGATCCTGGCCTCATACAGATGTCAGTGACCGGCATCACCGGGCAGTCCAGTTTTTAGACACATTCTTCAGGGGTTGGGCTGGGGAGGCGTCTCTTCCATTTGAAACAGCTGCCTAGCTTATTTTGTTTATTTTTAATCTTTGCCTCCGGTGCTTTTCTAATAACTCCTCTTTTTCCTCTCATTCCTAGCCAAGGTACTCCTTAGGGGTTCTTCTTTATCTTCTGTCTGTGCTTTACCCTCACGTAGCCGCGCTACCTGTAGCCAGTTGAGCTTCAAGTGTATTTTCTGGTTCGGTCACACCCCTCCCTTGCTCGGTTTATTCTCTTCCCTTAGATAAGCCACTGAAATACCAGACTATTGGCTATTTAACCGGGTGGACCTTGGCTGATGGTTGCCTTGCATCTAGTGGCTGTACTTGGCCATGGGGAGAGGGATACCATTAAGACACTGGAAGTACCAAGAGGAAGAGGCAGTTTGCGAGGAAGAGTAGGCTCGGGATGAATGCTAAAATATTCCTGACTTCTCATTTTAGCCTCAGAAATATGGCTGTGCCTTGCAGGGAGGTTGTCAAGGAAGTATATATTATTTGTGTGCAGAAACCATGGGCCGAGTGACTGGAAGTACATTGGAGTGTTCATGGTCTACTGAAATGTACTCAAACCAAGGAGATGTTTTGCTTTAAGATTTCTGAGAAAGACCCCCCCCCAAAAAAAAAAAACAAATTGAAACCTCAAGCTTGGAGTTTTTCAAAGTTTCTGGGTATCTGAATTATTGGGTTGGCAGTAATGCATAGATTAAAGTAATGCTTTATTTACTCTTAGGAGATGTTGAATTGTTGCTAACAACAACAAAAAAGAATGGTTTTGCATCTGTTTATTTATTCATTCATTCATTCATTCTTCTTTTGTTTTAAGGTGGCTGCAATCTGGAGCCCAGGGATTAGTTTCAATGTAGTTTCAATCCAGAGCAGAGCGCTGGGGATGATGCTGGAGGTGATGTAAACCATGCCAGCAGCTAGGCTGTGTCTTGTATCTTATAGAAAGAAAAACGAGACAGTCCATACAGTATTGTTTCCTCTGGCTTACTGTCCCAGCAGCTGTCCCCTGGGTCTTTGATGCTACCAGCATTTGCATTCTAAACTTGTCCACAGGTGTAGTTCCTAGCACCCTGGAAGGAAGTATGGTGAGATTAGAGAGAGCAAGGGTGATCGATTCCTAGGTCTTCTGGGCCTGCACCAACTTCTGCCTTAGGGCTACCGGCATGGTGTGGTGGTGGTGGTGCTGGTGTCTGCCTAGGCACCCATAGATGTGAAGAAATTCACTTCACACAGGTAATTGCCTATCAAGCACTCCAGGTAATCTGCATGCCTGAAGCAAACCCTGAGAAGGTGGAAAGATGTTAGCAATCCTGGCCACATGTGCCTTCTCCCCTACTTTCTCCACCTTGAAAAGGAAAGTGAGTGGAGCAGCCGAGAACTGGAGAGCCTAATGAATACCACATTTCCATCATCAATTTCCCCCCTCCCCACCTATGTAAACTAAATTCCTTTACATGGTCATGACAAAGGAATTTTTTTTTTGAGTTGTGATTAAAAGCAGCAAAATCAAGAAATAGTTTCCACTGAAGCAATAGCATTTATAACTCAATAATGGGTGATGAGAGAGAGAGAGTGAGAGCATGGTCTGTGGGCTTGGCTATGGGTTCTAATTCTGATTGTGTCTCCTACACATTGCTGGTTTGTACTGCCATTGTGTGACCCAGGTTCTTGGTTGTAATAAAACACTCAAAATGTTTAACTGTCATTGTAAACAAGAACCAGTAGCCCAGTGGTTCTCAGCCTTCTTGATGCTGCTGCCACCCTTTAATACAGCTTCTTATAGTGTGATGAAACCCCCACTACAAAATTACTCCCTTGCTACTTCATAACTGTAATTTTGTTAAAGTTGGGAATCATAATGTAAACATCTGCTATGCAATGGGGGGTCATGATCCCCAGGTTGAGAACCACCATAGTAGATGGAGCACCTGGCCTGTATTTATCTTGCAAGTACAGCACGTGGTGGGTATTCAGTAAATGATGACACATTTCACTGCTGTGAAGAAGGTCCCCTGCTGTTTTCTGCTCTCTCATTGCAATGCAAGTGGTACTGGACCACCTTAAGGCACAGTCTGGTTCTACACTTTGGAATTGGGCATCATCTATCTTGTGAAAGGACCCCAGTTGTCTTACTGCCTTGCAGCATCCCTCCCCCCTCCTTTTTTACAACTAAGTAGTGGGCTAGCAAATACCTCATAGAGCCAGCTTATACAGGAAATGGTTCTTTTGTCTAACAGTGTTGGAGGATATTTCGTGATCAATTGGCCTGTTGCCTTATGTGAGGCACACATTACGGTTAGAACACACCTTGGAATAAAGCCACTGACTTCATGGCCAGAAAGCCCCAAAGACTGGAGGAAGGTATAAGGAGGGGGTCCTGCCATCCCTCTCAAAAGGCACACATCAGTGACCTAAAGACCCCTCGATGCCTTGTGAACATTCCACTACTTTCTAATAGTTTCACTTAAGGACTAAGCTTTTAACTCTTGGGTCTTGAAAGGACACTAAGATGAGAACATAGGGCATCTTTGTTTTCCATTCTCATTGGTTCTGTTTGGCAGAGGAGAGCAGAGATGAGATTGACTTGGCTTTGGTCCAGGTGGTGAGTCTGTTCTGGCCAGTTCCTCACTCAGCTCTATTGAGATCTTCTCTCATTCATCAAGTTTTATATTGGAACAAGTGAAATCTCTCTCTAAATGAACTCCCAGGTTCAAGGTCCATAAGCCAACAGTGGGAGTTGAAAAAGAAAAGTGTGGGCCAGTTTGGGCCTGTCTGGGGTGAGGCCTGGAGAGGTAGTCTCTGCAGACTATTCATTGCTTCCCAATGGCTTTGTTCACCAAGAGGTGAGATTCAAGCAAGCCAGAAACAATGCCCGGTGACCTACTGGGAGTAGGGGTGTTGATACTTTGAATTCCCTGGGGAGCTGTGCTCACCCTAGTATTCTGAGATCTGGGAATTCTTGGTGGTCAACAGCTAGGGATGAGTGCTCCCAAGATACCACTTTGTGACCTTTCTGCCAGCCTTGGCATGAAGCATTTCTCAGGCCTGGGGTATTATGCAGAGTTGAATAGCCCTCAAGATCTAGTTGTCTTTTTGTCAGAAAGAGAAAACAATTGGGGGAATATTTTGAATTCACAGATTAAGACCCATTAAAGATTTACTCTCCAGACTTTTCCTTGCTCTTCTTTTTCACTTATAAAGAAGCCAGGGTTTGACCTTGTAACCAGCAGAACATTCTGTGGGCGATTTTTTCTGCTAGCATGGTCTCTTTCAGTCAGAGGGACTCTTGTGCCAGTTCATGAGAAAAGCAATTCCAAAATGGAGGTGGAATCAGGACCCCATCTGAGCCCCTTTATCTTGTTGATCCAGCTAATGACCACTCTAAGTTTTGGGTTCATTATAGAATTTTGAAACCACTGAGGCAGCAGGCACAGCCCGGTATTTGGAAGTGTGCAGTTAGTTATGGCACTGTGGTTTGGATATAGCCCCTTTGTCCCTGGGTCTATGTGCTGCAGGTCTGCAGCAGCCCCCACCCTACCCCCACACACTGTGGCACTCTGGGAGCTGGTGCGACATTCACAAGTGGGACCTAATGGAAATGAGTTCTTTTGGGCATGTCTTGAGGGGACCTGGACTATTCTTCAATGTTTTCTTTTTGCTTGCTACTGCCATGTGGTTAGCAGCTTTTTTTCCTGCTGTGTGCTCTGGCTATGATGTGCTGTTTTGTCCCATACCCATGGGGACAGAAGTGATGGATTGAAAAGTGGAGTGAGCTCAACCAAAATGAGCCTTTCCTCTTTATCAGTTGAGTTAGCTCAGGTATTTGTTGAAATAACGGGCGGTTAATTAACGCACAGGGGCTGGAATTTAAAAGTAACATATGAGCAAGCCAACTGACTGGCCAAATGTCAGTTTTCTTATCTCTTAGATGGGGGAAATAATTGTTCTTTCTTCACGGAGTTACTAGAATAGATCCAGTAAAGGCATGAAAGCAAAACACTTAGTGCCTTTACAGGCTGACCTCACACTTTGAGAATCAGTAGTTACCACACATGGTTCACAAACAAGGCTTTTTTGATAGAACACAGCGGCGGTCTTGAGAGATTTAAAAGCAATGGGTTGAGGGTTTGCTAACTTTTAACTCAAAAGAATTCAGAGGATGTACAGTTTAACTGGTGATGATTTTCAATTTCTACTACCTGGCATTGGCTCGTTCTAAAGAAGCACAGCACTGTGAGCTTAAGGAACATCTTTAATGGCCACCATCGAAGGGTCTATGCATAGGTTCATAATATTCAGGCTGGGAATAGTCCAGTGGTGGGTGCTTGTCTATCATACAATGGGGTCCTGTGTTCCATACCCATCTAGAGAAAAAAAGAGGTGACACAGAATCCTTGGACAGCAAATAGGAGGAAGGAGAATTGATAGGTTTTTGGTTTTTTTCTTCTAGTTTGAGAGTACTTGAGGCTCTTCCACCATAGATGTGAGGAGAGGTCATCACTTGAATGTGCCCAGTAAACTCTCTGAGGTGTTAGGGAGAAAAAGTGGAGTTGAATTCTGTATGGGTCTTTTCTGTTGACAAGACCTAAGAGGTGCCCGTCTGCGGCTTATTGATCAGTGGGCTCTACCTAACATCATACGTTCCCGACATACAACTAGAGGAATTCTGACTTCACTTGTGCCAAAGTTGGACACTGATGTTGAGCATACCCTGGCACACAGTTTGAAGGGCTCTCTGCATTCCCCTTGCTGAATATGCACACAGATTCTGTCTTCTTTGCTTTGGATGTTATAAAAACAGAATCACTAATTTTCTTTTAAAAATTAAGATAATTTTTTTTTCTTTAAATGTTTGGGACAATAACATTAGATTTCATAGCTTATGTTGAATTATATAAATTCTTCTCTTTTTATATTGTTTTTTGACATACAAAATAATTGACTTCATTATATTTGCATGCATGTGTATCATTATACTTTGCTTGTATCCTTCCCTTTATTCTCTCCTTCTGTTATTTTATCCTTTTCCTTATCTCAAGCCCCCTTTGTTACACACACATACACGCATGCAAGCACTCGCACACACACACCTACCTTTAGTCTGCAAATGAGAGAAAAACATGACAATATTTATCTTTCCAATTCTGAATTCTTACGCCTAACATGATGACACCTAAAATGGATGTGAGAATCTCTGGATGCCACACAACAATCCCCGGGGATGCCTGCAGCTCAGTGGCACAGTGACACTCTTTTCTCTTTATGTAGGACTGAGTAGGATGTTATTTCCAGTGAAAGCTTTGGTCTAAACACTTTCCTTTCTCACCCTCTCCTTCTCTCTCATCCCAGCACTGAGGATGAAGATCAAGGAAGTGAAGAAGGAAAATGGTGATAAGAAGATTGTCCCCAAGAAGAAGAAGCCCCTAAAACTGGGACCCATCAAGAAGAAGGAGCTGAAGCGTCTTGTGCTGTTCCTAAAGAACGGCGCCGACTGTCCCTGCCACCAGCTGGACAACCTCAGCCACCACTTTCTCATCATGGGCCGCAAGGTGAAGAGCCAGTACCTGCTGACGGCCATTCACAAGTGGGATAAGAAGAACGAAGAATTCAGAAACTTCATGGAGAAGATGAGAAGCCACGAGTGCCCCACTTTCCAGTCTGTCTTTAAGTGATACTGGGGTGGACCGGGGAGGGAGTGTTGCCTGGGGTGAGGGTGGGGGCGAGTGGATGGCCATGGCTCTTGGGGTTCACATATTGCTCTTGCCCATCACAATTGTGGCTTTTATATCGAAGCTGGCTCTGTTCCTATGGCGATGCACTCCCTTCTCTTTACATAGCCACATCCAGCTATGTCCAGGGCTCTTTAGATTAGGAAAGCTTTTTAAGGGCTGCAGCAGGGCCAGCAGTCACTGTGCAAAAGAAGGGGAAGAATCCTTTCACTGAGTCTCAGGCACGTGCGTGTGCACACACACACATACACACACACACACACACACACACAATATTTGCCAGTTTGAAAAAAGAAAAAAAAAAGATTAGAAAATGTGTATGAGGGCAGTTGGCTCAAGTCATTCCTTATTCTGGACATCATTAGCAATTGCTCGTGGAGTCTTTGGGCAAGCTAAGCCTTTGCAGGTAGAAAATTTTGACCATTGGCAAGTCAGGTTGCTTTCATTTTGGTAGAAATCTCTCCTTTTTTGCATTAGATAGAAACAAGAGCACCACTATACTAACACACACACACATAGGCACACACACATACCACACCACACACATACACACACACACACACACACACACACACACACACACCACACCACACACACATAGACACACACCACACACACACACACACACACACACACACACAAATTCTGAAAGTAGCCAGGGTATCCCAGTACAGAATGGGATAGATAAGAGGCTGGATGTTCTACCCTTGGCTTTTGCATCAGCCGCTTTTGATAGGAGACTGTTGGTCTCAGATGGCCATTTCTCAGTCCCTTGGGTCACAAGGGTGACAGAGGCCTGATTTTGTATGTGAAGGAACGAAGTGGGCATGAAGAGACATGAGGCATTTGGGCTAGAAGCTAATGGTTACTGGTTTTCAAAAATATAGTAATGAAAGAATGTAGCATCAGCAGGTCACACACAAGTCAGGGTGATGGGGAACCTCACATGATTTCATCTGTCACATTTCAGCAACATAACAGCGACATAAACAGTGACAAAACCCCACAAGCCCTTCAAAGCTTGGATAAAAATCCACACTGACCATTTGAAAGATCACCAACACTAAGATCTCTGACTGTGCAAGGCTGCTCTCTTAATGAGAATGCTGTCTGCACATGTAAAAGTGACTCTTTCTGAGCATGCGCTGTGGAGGAGGCGGGTCTGGCATCATGGGGGAACTGAGTTGCCCTGGATCCCACACAGCTGAGGAAGCTGACAGTAACTACCGTGCTCCCAGACCGCTTTTCTCTAAGGACATCCAGTTTTTTAAACATGATCCCATATAGTTCAAAGAAGTTCAAACTCGCTGCCTGCCTGACCCCTCCACTTTTACTTTTGTGTAAGTGTCCTATCCACAGAGATGGTTTTACAAATTAACCATTGGCAGTTTTCACAAGTGCCCAAAGGTATTCCTCAAAGTTGGTATGCTTAATAAGGGATGTCAATAAGCCAGTTCTCTTAGGCAGCCTTACTCCTATTTGCAAGTAGTTATAAAGAAAAAAAAATGAATGTTAATTGCTTCCACCAAAATCTGATTATTCATTTCCCATCACATCTCAAAGAGCACAGTGACTCTACTCAGTCCAAATGCAGCATTGATTTCGAGGAGTCAAGTCATCTAGTGGCCTTGGGTTGACACAGAAACAGAAGAAAAGTCAGGTAACTTCTGAAAGACTGAAACTCAGCAAGCCAACTTAGTCACCAACCTGAGTGGAATACTGGCCTGATTAACCTCCTATTTAGTAACCCCATTATATTAACACTTTTTTTTAAAAAAAGTGTTATGTTTAAAATAAAGTTATGAGGGACCTTCAATGATTTGCCTGTAATTTTGGATGATTTTTAAAATTATGCATATTAGTAATTAGAAATAGTCTACTTTCTCATTGTCTGACTGAATCACAAATGTATTTCTTGAGTGTGTAGAGCTGGCCCATATGTCACTAGTTCAGAGCTCACTGAAGGTCTTCTCATTTTGGCAAAGTGTGTCATGCACCAGGGCTCTCTGAGTGGCGGAGGACTTCCTACATGAATTCTATCTGGGGGTGTGTTAGCACTTTCACAGAAAGCAAGCTGGATGCCATGCTGGGCTGTTCTAGATTAGAACTCAGGTAGGAGGCAGCATTCTCAGCAAGGACTCACAATAAACTGATCATGTGAGGTACAGTGGCTGTCCCCCACTTTAGAATGCCTGGCTTTGGAGTTCCATTGTGGACCTATGAGGATTTTTTTGTCTGATCAGGACATCAGCAGTTCAGGACAAGGGAGGCTGTCTCTGGGCCCAAAGCTGCATGATCACCAACCTTTGTTCTTTTTGACAAAAGGCATAATAAACCAATGTGCAGACTCATTGGCACTGGCTCCCAGTAGAGGAGGGTCATGTGTGTTCTGACCATTGTCAGCCAGTGAAAGGGTCAGATTTGGAAAGCTTTAAAATAATCATTCTGGAGAATGGGAGGAGGTCAGACCCACTGAACCATTGGGAACTATCAGTAGTTATCTTAGAAAATAGACTTGGAGGCAAGAATTGTAAGAATATTTTACTTTTTCAAACATTCTCTATTAATACTCAGCTTTCATGGTTGGTGGGTTAGCTCCAGGCTTCATATGAATGTGTAAATTACAGAAATCTCATTTCCCAAAGCTAGAACCAGTTGTTCTTGTTAGCTCCATGTAACCAGATGATTTGTTGTACCTTCATAGCTGGAGTGTTTCAAGATGTGTTTCTGAAGCAAACCCGAGGCCACATCTCCATGATGGCATGCTGACTGCTCCGACCTGGCATTGCAGGTCCTAAGCACATAGATGGAATCCCTCTTGGCCTTAGTTCCTTCGTGAGGACTCCACTTTTAGAGTCTTAAAACTTTTATAAAAAAAAAAAATGCTTTGGATACTGTGAAGACGTTTTACATTCCATTTCATGTGTGTTGTTGTTTTTAACTACATTTGACCAGATGTTTTGATGTTATCACGTATGTTAATAGTAATTCCCATATGTGTTTTGTTTTCATGCTTTTCCTGCCATGTATTCACTTGACTAAAATCACCCAATCAATAACAACGTGAATGTGAAGTGTGATTTTACCCCAACTCCCTGTCATCCAGGATCCACACTCTCCAGTTCTGTGTATTCTTTTGAGTTGTTTCAGTGGTGATTTCTGGTCCTAAAACATCACCTTTACGTGGTAGCCGGGAATGGTGGGGTGGAAGAGACCTGGGAAGGACCTTATTCTCTGTGCTCCTTCCCCACTAACCATCTCTTTATAACAGTTTGTTGTCTGTCTCTCTGGATGGGTTCCAGCTCTGCCGAAATTTCTGCTCCATGTTTCAGTGCCCTCCTCCCCACTGGTCCATCTTAGTGTTCATGTTCAAATTACCAGCTAGAACTTAAGAGATGGTTTGTATCTGGTGCTGTGGTCCCATTTGGGATTTTTGTAGATGAAGAATTCAAGATGTGACACAGTTGAGACTTCCCAGAAAACTTGGGGTCACTGGCATGGCTAGAATTAGAACCCACAGTTGCTGAGTCCCAGCTGGGTAGGCTGAATTATCTTCTGGGCCCTTTTTTGTACCCAGAGTGACACACTTTGCTGATCCCTGGTTATTTATTTTGGGGTTGGGCTTCTTGCCTACAGAATTCTTCCACTGTGGTGATGCTCCATTGGATGGTACACTCTGGTTAAGAAGCACCTCCACACTAGAACCACTACCTTTTTTTTTTTTTTCCAAATCATCAAAACTTCACTCACTCAGGCACAATACCATCATGTTTTAGTTGCAAGATGAGGATTTTCACATACTAACATACTCTGGTGGAGTACTGAAGTTTGATCACTGCTGAGAAGATTGGCACTTTCTCTTGGTTCTCCTGTGGTTTAACGAGAGAATTTCCTTTAGACTTGGCACCACCCCTACAGAAGCCATGCTGCCATGATCCATAACATCTTATTAGGTTTCAAATTGTCCTCTTTCTAACAAATTAGCACAATTAGATGATGACAGGTATGCAGAAGTATACTTCAGTTTCTGGGGGTGCTTGGAAATTTAGGATCCCCAAGGGCTGTGAGTGTGTGGATCTGCTTAGGTTGGGTAGTCTAGGAGCTACAGACTAGCTTGACTTCAGTTTGTGTAGCATACACTACTCTTCAAGGAATGATCCAGACCTCCCTGTCAAAGGGCATTGAAGATGGGCCCAAGTAGGTTGGCTTCACCATCTTCCCACATGGAATCCAGATGTGCCAGCAAAACCACACTGGCTTCTGAGGAAGAAAAGCTGGGGCCAGTCACCTGCTGAAAACCATAGGACAAGTGTGGTGGTCACCAAGAGTCCCATGCTCACATTCATCTTCTAGTTTCCACCTCCAGAAATCTTGACTATGAAAAGTAGTAATGGGGTCTCATGTTAGTCCTCTGCTTCTTCACTGAAACCATTGCTCAAAACATACAGGAAACACAGAAGATTCCAAAGGACACTGCCTCAGTGACCTACTTCCCCCCACTAGATTCCACCTGAAATTCCCACGCGACAGTTCATTCACCTTTTTTATTCCTCAGTGATTGAACTATTCTGGGGGTCAGAGTCCTCACAATCTAGTTTACTCTCCTGGACATATTACAGTTGAATCAAGTTGACTAGATAATACTAGATTTAGAACCTGTAGGTGGTATACTGGCTGGTTCATTGCATCTTTGCAAAACATTCTAATAGCACAAATGTAACTTAGAAATGAGAAGCAGGCATTTATTTGGGACTTTTTCTCTTCTATACACATTGCTTCAAATTGCTGCAAGGCCTCCTGAAGTATTGTGGGTTACTTTGATTATTAGTTAATAAAAGTGCTCCAGAGGGAAGGGATGAGACTTCACTTTTTTCTTTTTAGTGAGGTACATCTGAATCTTCTTCAAAGAGTGCTTCCAAGCCAAGATTTAATAAACACAGCCACATAGGACAAGTGCAGATTCTGATTCTGTGGATCTAAGATACTCTCTCTCTCTCTCTCTCTCTCTCTCTGGTGTTTTCAGACAAGGTTACTCTGTGTAACAGTTATGGCTCTCCTGGAATTTGCTTTGAGGAGCAGGATGACCTCAAACTCAGAGAGGTCCACCTGTCTCTGCTTCCTGAGTGCTGGGATTAAGGGCATGCACCATCGTCTAAGGACTTTACACTTCTAGGGACAGTGGGAGCTGGGTCTGCCAAGGGACACTCTCAGGGACCCCACAGTGTCCTTGCATCTATCAGAACAATCCTGTCTTGAAAATCCTCATAAAGAGCCGTCTCCTCAGACTCAAGATGTGAACCATACTTTGAGAGCAAAAGCAACTAGACTGAGAGCTAATAATTAACCCAGATCAGCTGGGGGCTAATCTTCAATCCTTCCCTACTGGTTTGGTTTGGTTTTTAATTGTTTACTGTGCTGAGAGCCAGACCTCAGGCCAGGCCTTGCATATAGGGGGCAAGCTGTCCACTTTTAAGCTACCCTTCTAGCCCTAAATTGCTATCTCTCTGGGGTAGACTCCTCTACTTCTGGGGACGCTCAAAGGTCCCATGTTTTGTTGGCCCTTTGGTACGGCACTCTAATAGCATTTCCAGCTGTGTCCCTTAACAGCACAGAGTTCCCAGAACAGCGGCTATTGGAGCTAACCAACGGAAGGTGTTATCTGGACAGCTGAAGTGATTCAGGAAGTTGCCAGCAGAGGTGGGACTTTTTGTGTTCCATTTGTTCACATCTGGGCAGTTTCAAACTCGCGTGGGGGAACGGGAAGGGGCGACTGAAGTCTTGGAGGAAAAAATCCTATCCGACAAATGGAGGACAGCCTGCCAAGCAGGGCTGATTTACTAGGTAGGGTGAAGACGTTAGAATTTCTGTCAGCAAAGGCCAAGGAAGAGGCTGCTTTGTGCAGCTTTGGAGAAGATAGGCATCAGGGCAAGCTGTCTC